>JBAJNP010001015.1:53369-71441 GCA_036877545.1 Yasuhikotakia modesta | reverse complement strand
CACACACACACACACACACACACACACACACACTACCTCTCTCACTCTCTGCAGTGGAGACTCCATTCCACGGGTGGATTTCACAGAGGAAGAGGTGAAGACATGGGGTGTTGTGTTTCGTGAGTTAAATAAGCTGTACCCAACACATGCCTGTAAAGAGTATGTGCGTAACTTACCCCTGCTCACTCAAAACTGTGGGTACAGAGAAGACAACATACCACAGCTGGAGGATGTCTCCAGTTTCCTAAAAGGTGAGACTGTGTTGACAGTGATCAGAAAATTATAGTTTATTGTTCCAAGCTATTGAAAAGCGTTTAACCTTAAATACTGTAGTGCTTAAAAGCTGCAATCTGTAACTTTAACAAGTAAATGACAGATCAGTTTCATAATAATGATTTATATTTTTACTGTTTAGTCTGATTTCAGCAGTTTAACAGCAGGTTATTTTACCTGTATGTCAAGTAACCTGCAATTCTACGTTTTAAACAGAAATGGCGATAGAGAGGGTGAAAATTATGCATTGCATTGAATTACAACTGTGTTTATATTGTATCACCGGCAATGGCGGTAGAAACGGTTTCTCTGCACGTCTAACAGCTGTATTTGTGTTTCAGAGCGAACTGGCTTTACCATCCGCCCTGTCGCTGGGTATCTGTCACCAAGAGATTTCCTGGCCGGTTTGGCCTTCAGAGTGTTTCACTGCACGCAATACGTGCGCCACAGCTCAGACCCTCTTTACACTCCTGAGCCGTGAGTACACAGCAGATGCAGAAACCTGACAAATGTTACCTCACAGAAGCTTTTGTAAATACCATCGTGTGCGTGTCTTACAGAGACACCTGTCATGAGTTGCTGGGTCACGTCCCTCTGCTGGCTGAGCCCAGTTTTGCACAGTTCTCTCAGGAATTAGGACTCGCGTCTCTTGGGGCGTCCGATGATGCTGTAAAGAAACTGGCAACTGTACGTGTTTCTGAACAAACCGTCTGCCTGAGTGGCATCAATTTTTAACACTTGTTCTTATATGAGGCTATATGAGGATTCGGCGTGATGCTGTTTTGCTCTGTGTTCTGTTGCAGTGCTATTTTTTCACCGTGGAGTTTGGGCTGTGTAAGCAGGAGGGCAGACTCAGAGCTTACGGCGCAGGGCTTCTCTCCTCCATCAGTGAACTGAAGGTACAGTGTTTAAATCAGTGCAGATATCTATCATTCACTTAATACCTGCAGTTAATATAACCCTGACTTGTGTGGGTTTAAAGCACTCTCTCTCAGGCAGCGCCACCATCCTGCCCTTTGACCCCAAGGTCACCTGCCAGCAGAAATGTCTCATCACAACCTTCCAAGAAGTTTACTTCGTTTCTGAGAGCTTTGAGGAAGCCAAAGTCCGAATGCGGTAAATACTTTACGTGTGACCTACAATTTGTGATCCATTTTCAAGCTCATGTTTTACTTGTTTCATACAATTGTTCTGTTTGCCTCTACCGTTCACAGTGAGTTTGCCAAAACAATCCAGCGTCCGTTCTCGCTGCGGTATAACCCGTACACACAGAGCGTGTCTGTGCTGAAGGACATGCCCAGCATCAACGGTGTGGTCGAAGAACTCAGACACGAGCTGGACATTGTAGGAGATGCCCTCTGTCGGCTCAGTGCACACTTTGGCGTCTGAGGCCTGATCTTTATGGCTCATATTAATAACTCCAGTTTTCATATCTCTGTATAAACAAAACTTACTCAACACTCAACAGTAGAATATCTATTCAGACGTCTGCAGACTGCAGAGATGAATCACTCGTAATGTCTCTGAGCATCTTATACATCTTACAGAACATTAAACAGCCTTAATACACACACACTCTCTCTCTCTCTCTCTCTCTCTCTCTCTAAATATCTGCCTCCACAAAGACTAACTATAATTTATAGCTATAAGACTACAAGACATTGTGTATTTCATTTTATAAGAGACCTTATATTTATACTTTATAATCTTAAAAAAACTCCTGTATTTCCTATATCTAGCAACATTATAGCTTAAGGCGCTCTCATAGTCATGCAAAATGATCTATAAACCAACTTTTCTCACAGTAATCTCCACATATTGTATATTCTCATCAGCCAGTTAGAGATCTGGTTTTCCCAGCATCAAACATAAAATGTAGCTTGACTACCTGTTAATTTGAATCGTTTACATTATATACGTTCTTTGAATAATTTATTGCAGCTTGTGGTATGAATATGTCTATTACCCACAATGCTTTGCTGATGCTTTGCTCACCTTTAATGATGTCACTTTGTAACCGTATGTGCATATTGTGTGTGTATGAATTGCTGCTTGTTCAGGATTATTCATGTTAAGGCTTTTACTTATATAATGAAAATAAGATCATCTCACACAAATTAGGAGGGAGAGGAACAAAACTATAAATAAATAAAATCAGGCAAATGTTTCACCTTTAAAATTATTCATGAACTATTGCTTAAATAAAGTCATTGCAGCCACACTGGTGAAACTGGTAATCGTTTATTTTAATATTAAACATTAAGCTTTAGTCAGCATCTCTGCAGCAGTTTTACTCATTATGTAATAACAGGTAACCTGCAGAGAGACAGGTTGTCCAGCAGAGAGCAGTGCTGTGCTATTACAGTTTCCCCACAGAGTGTTATATCCTAATACATGGATATATATGTATTAGGAAAGTGTTAGACTGTATAGAGCCGGTTTGATTGAATAGTAACACAGACTACAAACACAAACAGACTCTGTATTATTTATTCATTTATTCATATTTTCTGGCTTTTAGGAACTAATGTTTTTTTCTCTTTTTGCTTCTTCAGGCATTTTAAAGGTTTTGAGCTTGTGAGCTGCGATTCATTTCCCCTGGTTTCAGTTTTGATCTGTGCTGTTATTCCTATAAACACAAGCAGCATCTTAACCAGTTTCTCTTTCTATTCCAACCTTCTCTCCTCATTCTCCAGTTTCTCAGACCAGCGCTCCTCTGTCTCCCAACCACTTAAACCATTGTGAAGGCTTAATTGGTGTTCATTAAAATTTCAGGGCTGGCTGTTCAATGGCAGGCTGTCCTGTGACAGCACAGGAAGATGAAGTAACTGTACGAGCAGAAGCCCAGAACTTGTGCACGTTCTCAGTCTCCTGTCTCAGTCTCACTATTATCTCACTATTACTATTATCTCACTATTACTATTATCTCAGACACACACGTTCACATACTATATAGTTGCAATGAGTTGCAAAATAAGTTGTTGACGGAACGTTTTGAAAACGTTCCCAAATACAAACGTGTATATAACAAGCTAAACTGATCATTTAGCTGCTGGAACTTGTTTTATGATTGTAAAGTGACAATCAAAGCGTTTCATAGGAACATTTTTATAAACCTCCAGACTGATCCCGAAGCTTTTATCCGAACGCCTCTTTGTGTTTCCACAGCGTTCTTTGAAGGTTTGTGACTGGGCCTCTGCTGGCGGATGGGAGGCAGGGATGCTTTGAACACGAGCCCGTTTGATGCTTCACTAACACTGCAGGTGAAATTCGTTGTTGCGTTGCTGAGCTCTTTGCTCAATAATTGTTGGTTATTGTTTCTTACCTTGAGGTCCGTGTATAAAACTGTAGCCACGGGAGAGGCAGTAATCCCGGCTGTGACGTCACACACGTAGACCGACGCAAATACGTGTGAATCTTGTAATTACAGGTGCGGTTATTGTGATCGTCCCCCGTTAGTTTGGTTGACGTACCTCACGCACAGCTCTGGAGGCACGTAGGCAGAGGCTGTGGACGGTAATGATACCGTTTCTGACAGAGGAACGCATCGGTGGTAATTATGCCAAGAACTTTGTGGTCTGACGTGTGAACGTGTCTGATGACTCGTGGACCCAAATAGCAAATGTAACCAGCAAATGTAAGGCAGAGACGGGCTGCGGATCGGGAAGCGGATCACGTACTTCTGTTGCTATGGTAACGGTCCCTATTAGGTAACTAGGTTGCCATAGTGTCTGAAAAGATCAAAGCTCAGCAGCAGGAGCAAGAAACTGGGGATACAAGCGCTCAAACAGGGAAGATCACGCAACCTTGTGCTCATCCTCTCACTCACGCAGGGCCATTCACGCGCTATCTGTTCATCCATCCATCCATCACATCCATCCATCCATCACATAAGTATGAGAAAACAAACGAGAACAAAACCTTGGGAACGCATGTGAGGTTGGTGCATAAGTCACTTTCAGATATGTTAAAAACATACCATGACAAAAAAATAGGACAACGAAAGTTACTGAAATATTTTATTTTTTCCTTGAACGTTTCATCTTTAGAAGTTTCCCTTAAAAATAATGCGGGTTATTGTAGAGTTTCATTTAAAATGCAGCCAAACTGAAGCTAGTCGCAATTTCTTAGCAACGTAAATGAGGCTTCGTTATAAGTCGCTAAAGCTGAACAGAGATTTAAGTTATATTAAGATCTTAGTAACTGGTTTCATGCTTATATAGTTCATGTCAACAATCCTTGTGTGTCAAACTGAATCGTCAACATTATCGTTTCAAATCGTGCAGTTTGCATTCATTAATAACACGTATAAAGACTGCAGATCTAAAAATGGAGAAAAATCTACTGTACCTAACAGTAACCTACCAAAGATTAATACTGTCATATTTACACATATCCAAATGCTTAATGGAAGATTTCGGTTCGACCCTGTTTGTTAAATAGAAATTTGTGATTTTGTTTATTCTTTATCTACATAAAGAAATGAATGGAAAACTACATATTATGCCAAAAAAGGTAGATTTGCAATTTATGGACATTTTGGGATTGTTACGGATTTCATTTGGCAAGCGTAAAGCTTATCTCTGAGGAAACGTGTTATTTTCTATGGTACTTCCTTGACTTTTCTTAACCTGTGGATTGTAATTGGTTATATCTGTACTGGTACTAGTTGGTTATATCTTGTCCTACACATTTGTGCTACTTTACTTTCATAGTTGCAGCTTCATTTAAAACACTTTCTGCTTGACAAGTTTGTAGTTTCACTGCATTTAAATTTTCTCTGTTTGTATTGGAGTGTGTTGGCATCCTTGCTGAGTTTATAAAAAGAAAGAGTTAGAATCAACATTGGAAATACATAGACAGCACAACTATTACCAGTTCATGATACAAATTGTCCACAAACATTTACATCTCAAGGGAATGTAAAAGTTTAAAAGTGCAACAGCAAACAAAGGCGAAAGAGACTGACAGCAGCAATGCAACAAAGTAACAAATAATCTCATGAGTTTAACCTCATTCTAATGTGAAGGCAGCGTTGTGAATATTTGCTGTGAATCCTTAAATGAATATAAAGTTAGTGCTAAAGTTTACAGTAACATATTCTATAGACTATGCCTTAAATATTCAATAGCAAGCATTAGCAACACAGAAAGCATATTTACAGTACAATACAGACACACGTACAAAACACACGTATTAAAACATGCATGCGCTCAGATACACAGTTTACACACCACTGGACCAAATCAAAAACTCGACAATATTATCAGCCACTAACAAAAGGGGGATTAATGTCAAAGAGGTGAATCTCCCCCGATTACATTGAAATGTGTAGAAACAGGTGTGTGTTAGGCCACTCCCACTGTGCACGCCCACGATTACACCCATGTATGTAGATGAAACACTTATAGATTAGAATCAGGAACAGGGAGGAGGGACGTTCTGAGCCATGCACACTGTGGTCGGAACACCACGATTCATGACACACACTGACTCTGCAGGCTGTTTGTGTTGGACCTGTCGAGAAGCCTCTACAAACATGAAAAAGAGAGAGACAACAGACAAGTTATTACCCAGACACCCAGAGAACAAAGACGAGTGCAGAGGAAGGGATGAAAGGAGAGCAGAGGGTGACGTTAATGCGATCTGCTAGCAGGCACGTTTACCATGCAGGTCTTAGCATCATACCTCAATGAGCAGAACCAATGTTCAGACCGGTTCATTGTTTCCCACATCAAAACTTCAGCTCGTTCACAGCATGCAGGTTTTTTCTTCAATTGTTAAGGGTTCAAAACATCGCCATGCGCATCCGTACAGCGTTCCATGCCGCTCCACCTAAAGACACGTTTTTATTTCACTGCCTCCATTTCTCCTCTTTGTGCCTGTTAGCTTCAGGTCAAAAGAGTATTTGCACATCCAATCAAAGAAAGGAAATTGAACATTCCATTCCAAACAATGAAATAAAAGAAATAAACAAAGCTGCTAACAGGTTTCATACAAAATTTATTTCATGCTATGGTTGTAGTTTTCCTGTTTTTCTATGCCATTATTGTTGCATAACATACTGCATGCATTTGTTTCCCCCAAGTTCTAAATTGCATACAATTTTCTTTTATTGTAAATATACATCTGTCTTTTTTGCTTTTCTTTGTGTACCTAAAGAAAACGAGAGAAATATTAAAACATCTCGACATGATGCCATTTTTTCTTGAGTTTTCATCTAGATTTTTTTCCTTTTTTTTCAAAAAATAACACTGTCTTTACTCGATATGTTAAACATTTGCTCACTATAGTTTTCCACAGGATCTATTCACCAATAATTATAACAGAAAACAGAAAAATAACTCAGTTTTGCTCAGTTGTTTTTTTCTCTAGAAGATCCAGAAACACAAGCATGCCAGACAGAAACAAAGTTGAAAAATTTACAGCGGGTCAGTAACCACTCGTGTCTCTGAGGTCAATGTGACCGGATCTGAGTCATGTGAGGCTTAAAAAAACAAAGAAACATTTCTGAAGACAGACTGAAGAAATCTGTTGCTAAAATAAAGAACATGATCTTTAAACATCTCATGATCCATGGCTACATGTCATTTCTGCAAAAAGTCAAGAACTCTTGAAAGAAAATATTTGTTTTGTACAGATATTCATAACAGATATAGAATATTTTCTTCATTTTAAGGTTTAACAACATGCAGCTCATGCTAAAACGAACAGAGTCATTTGTGTCTCCATCTATATCTGCATGTTCTTTCGCTAGTAATATTAGCTTGATTACAAAACTCATTTTGCTTGTTTTGCAGCCATCTACTCATTGCACTCTTCAACCGATGCAAGTTCCTTGAGTTCATCCTTCAGAAGGTTTTGAAGGTCCATCACTTAACCAGAGAGCTTCAAGAACAGAATGTGTCATTGTCACTGAATCTCACTGAAAACATTGCCACAGTGTTGACTAACAAAATCTTCTTTGTGCTCTTTTTTCTCTACATATACGTTCCTCCTTTGGACTTCAGCCTCAAGTCCTTCTGGCCACTGTGAAGTCAAGAAAAGCTGGAGAAAGGAAACCAAGGTTTTAGTTCCTCCTCTGAGATGCTGCTTCCTTCTCAGGTCACTTTGAGCACCTCTGTCTGCATATACTTAACTAGGGCAGTGTCCTCTTTGCAGGGATCTGCGGCAGAAAATACAGGGGATGGTGGGATTGCTCAGTCATCCTGCCATTGGGCCTGGTTTTCATTCAACTCACAGAATAAGGAGGAAATGAGGTAAGACTTCCTTTTTTAAAACTTTGCTGTGGTAAGAGGTTGGAGGCAAACGAGGTTGAGGAAAGAGAGATGGACAGAAACGCACAGAGAATGAAAGAAGTAGAGGAAGGAGAGACATTTGCCGTAGACAGCAGATAAAGAAAGGGAGGCACTGACATGGAGGAGTTCAGAACATCTGTTTCAAAGTGAGAACATTGTGGCCCCTGATAACTCCTATCTGGGTCTTATTAAAGGAGGTGAAGAAGAGTGAGGGGAGGAGGTTTCCATCGGAGCAAAGGGGAGTAAAAAGGAAACAGGAAAAAAAACAGGCAGAGAATACAAAGGGCTATTGTTTCGTCCTCCAGGTGTGGTTATCTACTCAAGCAAGGCGTTTAAAAAAATAACAGGAAATATCTGTGAAATTATAATACTTGACATTCCACAACTGGCATTAAGTGGACTTTATTTAGCTATGAAAGGTGGTTCTGTAAGTCTTTTTGTTAGTCAGACGTTTCCGGTTCTGAAACTTCTTATCCCTGGAACAATACTGTGCTTTTAAAACAGGAAATATCTTTCTCATCCCAGTTCTGTTATCATGGATAAACATCTGCTGAGAACTTTCCCTGAGATCTTTTGGACATCTGATGGCTTTGAATGGTGGATAAAGACAAGAACCAAGCAAAACGAGCAGAGGAGGAGACAAAAACACAGCTCCAGGTGACAAGAACCAGAGAACAAGACAGACCATACCAAACGCAAACACTGCAGAGAACAGAAGGCGGCAGAGCAGAAGGGAGACCCAGCGAGACAGCTTTAACTACAGCACTGCTCCATCTCTTAGAGAATGGAGGGGATGGGAGAATGGGACCGCCGCAGGAGAACAGGTGGGCCGCAGGAGCCAGTGGACATCGATACCACCTCGGCCAGCGTTCGGGCCTTGCTGGTTATGGTGCCCAGGCTTCGTGACTTTTGATAACCTTGGTTTAGCAGAGAGAAACGTGCACAAGGCAATTGCTGAGACAAAGCATTTGTCTGCTGTTTTAGCTCTGTCATTTTGCTCCGCGCCACGTTTTCACAGATGGCAGTTGCTGCTATGGGTCAAATTTAAAGGGTTTGAAACTGCATGCAATTTCTGTGTGACGACATGCACAGACAGCAGCTGGTTAATCTGGCATTTGGGAGAGCAGAGAAGCTGTGGATTGCAAGGCAAAAAAACAATTAAACTATCAATACAATTGATCAGCTTTCAGATTCATTGATCTATAAATTCTACAAGTCACAATAACTGGCAATTTTAACATTAAGGCAAGATTAACTACAACTGTGATTTGTCAGGGTCAATTTTTGAGGCACTTTTATAAATCTGTTAATGGTAATGATGTATTCAGCGTACGTTGTGTTAATGTTTTCTTTGCCTGCAAAACCAAATCTTCACTTTCTCGTCCAATACCATGCAGGCCTCAGGACTGTGTGCAGCAGGGCCACAGGACTGACCCAACACATGCGCAACATAATGCTACACAAATAAAGAACACACTGCTACATCTAAGCACCACACACATGCACACACACACACACACACACACACGTTTACTTATCTATCTAAATGGGAACATTACATCAATTCCTATTGTTTATATATACAGCTAGTTGTAAACAATTTAACAACACACACTCTAACCAAAACAGAACATTTCTGCATTTTTACAATTTAAAAAAAATATCGATTTACAATTTTTATAGTGTTTTTACAAAGGAAGATAAGAACTCCCCAAAAGGAGTTTTGCTCATATTTGCTGACTTTTGCTTACAAATTTGTCCCCAATATATGCTTAAGTACACACACACACACACACACACACAACATCTAGAATACACACACTTATAAAAACACAACAACACAAAAGTACATTGAGACAATAAAAGCACATATTTGTTGAGAACAATGTGTGTCGTTCTGCCTGGTGATGATGTGGACCAACTTGTGGTGCATTTGCCTGTGGGTAGGTTTTGGAGTCAAACAGAGCATGCTCACACAGAGCAACATGTCATGTGACACAGACAGACAGCGCTATTGGTTAGAAAACGATGACGCACTCGTATGACAAATTGGTAAGACTTTGGAGGATGGCAGTGGGCGACATAATCTCTTTTGAATGTGATTTATAAATACATGGCCATGTCTGCCGTTTGCTGTTGATGGTGTAATTGTTGTTCACTCTGTGATTATTTGTTTTGGCCATCTGGTCTTAAGTATTTCATACAGCAGGGGTCAGATTACACAACATTAACAAGTTCAAACACCGTGTGAAGTATGTTGGTCTTTATATCACTACATTTGCTGACATGTTGCACGAGAATTGACAGCCTGTAAAGCTACATTGTGTGCAGGGACCTTTAATTGATCTAAGGCGGCTGTGAGCGATTGGAACGCTGTGTTGTATGACAGCAACACAGAAATGGATATCAGGTGTTGACCCTGGCATGGCCGTCCTCTGGGCTGTGCGCCCAGCCTAGCTGCAGCAGCGGGTAACCCTGCGGCTCATGCGTCGGGCCGGCCGGCTCCGCCCCTGACCTCCCTGAGTACGTTCCGGCTATGAGCCAATCAGGTAGCATAAGGAAGATGGAAGAAAGGAAGAGGTGGGGGAAGATACAAACATTGAGACGGACCACAGGTATGTACAGTGGCGTAAGAAACAAGTAAAAACAAACAAACAACAAAGAAAAACAGAAAAAAGGGAAGATTAAGGTTGGCCCCAGGAGGCAGCTGTATGTGTGTTAACATGAGTTTGACATAATGCAGCGTGGTGTGGAAAAAAAATTATTCGCAATATGTTAAAAGAGAAGAGGGCTGGAGAAAAGTGAGTCGTGGGAAGATCTGAGCGTGCAGGGCAGGGTGTCAAACTCACTGTCTTATGTTGTGTAGATATTATTAAAAAAATGAAAAAAATTGTTGGAAATTAATCAACAAAAATAAAGATCATTAATGGCAGTGATGCGTTTGTTTAGAGTTTCCTGTGAGCCAGTAGGAATTAGCTAATGCCCAGCTAATGGGAACGTTCTCAGAACTTTATATTTCTTTTTTCTAGAAACTTTCTCAACATCATCCAAAACATTCTTGCAGTAACGTTAGCTGAAATTTTTTTCATGTGTGTATATATAAAAATGTAAAAAAACAAATGATAAAAAAATTTTCTTAAGTAGTTAGTAGAACATTTTACAAACATAACCAAACCATTACGTTAATCCAACGTCTGAAAAATTGACATTTGGAACAGTCCTGGAACTTTCAAAATGACGTTTTGTTAATTAATGGAAACGGGCAACATTTTTACAACCTAAAATTGTTAGCTGGGTGTAAGTACTAACCTAGATCTGCTAATTTGTAGGAAATAAAATATCAGAATTTCTTCTGTGCTGAACACGGTGATCGTTACAGACTGTCTGTTGTGGGCGCGCTCTGCTTGTCTGTAGGTTTGTGTGTGTGTGTGTGTTATGCATTTTTACTGTGTATCTTTATTGTGTGTGTGGTTTTGTGTGTGCGTGTATTTCAGGCAAAAGCCTCACACAGGGTTGTGTTACATACCCTTCCTCACTCTGGTGCCCGTGTTTGTGGACCGTCTGCCGACGTTCAGCAGGAAACAGGGTGTGTCTCCCCGCGGCTCGCCGGGGTTGAAGATCTGTCCGTCCTCAGGGGAAATAGCCTGGTCTATGTGAGGGCAATCCTCATTGGCCAGTGCTGCTTTAGCTGCCTCGCCATTCAACTTGGGGTCTTCAAACACAAAGCAAATGTAAGAAGAACGTTATTGTAATGTTACATATTCATTTACCTGACTGCAGTGTGTAACTTGTTTTGGTTAGGAGACAGAAAAATGACAGTTTGCAGTTTATTAACTTTAACTGTGAACAGCTCACAAGTCATATACGTAACATTAATTCTTAGCAAAACCAGTGTATCATTTTAATATCATATTGCTTGTATGATTTACATGGACACACATGCAAGCAAAATTAAATAAAATGATTGACAAAAAGGACATTTTTTAAAACAATACGAATCGGATTGTTTTTTTTATAACCACTTATGCATTTACAGTGTAGGGTTACTTAAAATGCAACAAGTTATACTGAAGTTGTTGCAAAAACCTGAACTTTTGCATGTATGCTGCATGTGCATGTATCACGTCAGGCGCAATTAATGCACGGACACATGCACTTGTAGCACAATGTCAACGAACAGCAGGGCGCAGCTCTGGTTCGGCTTCAAGCAATAAAATAGCAACTGAATTATAGCCTCTAGCCGCTGTGTAATATATAGAAACAGCTCATGGCAAGCAGCCTGTTCACCTGTGAGCTCTCTGGCAGCCAGAATCTTCGGCTCACTCGATTTACACCTCATCGATCAGAGCTGAGATGAGATGAGAGACCGCTGCCAAAACTCCTCAGGGGACAGAATGCCGTGAACTATCATATCTCCCACCTGGATTTTCCATTGTACCACCAGCACTGATTCAAACACGAGCTCACTAACGTATTACTGTCAGCTAAACAGCATCTATCAGCGAGGACAACAGGGTTCAGCTCTGTGGTTATTTAAATAGACATGAGTCTGGATGGTAATTTTAGAGTGGCCACGTTTTATTGTGATCTATTGATAGATGTACAGACACACACAAATGAAAGTAACACTGCGACTCAAAATAACATTGATTTGTAGTGAAGAAATGTTTTAATGCCCTCAGGCCCCCTGAGGCTAATCGTGATTCCTGAATCGTGAACCCAGCTAATTTTGAAGGTAAGAATGTTTCCTATTCTTTATTTTTCCTTTTTTATTCTAGGAATGTTCAAAGCTTTCATGTTTAGACATTGTTTTTTACAGTATTGCAGTATTGAACGTTACTAAGCTGTTCCACTAACAACTTAAGAAAACAGTTCTGATAATATTATCTTTAAATGTTAGCCAACAATCTGAAAACACTTCCTGTCAGCTGGGAACTCTCTGTGTATGTGACCTCAGGGCAGATGTGTGTATGAATAACTAAGTGAGTTTGTTGTATTTATTCATCTGTTTGTGTGGGGTGTGCTAACAGCACACAAACCTTTAAGAACACAGTTGTGAAGTGATGCAACGGTTGTACTGAGGAGTCTGGAAGAGGAAAGTTTGACTCATGAATAGTTTGATGAACGCAGGCATTTCTCTCACGCTCACCTTCATCCTTCTGTGTTTATCTTTGCTAATCATTTTGAGGCCTTAAGTCTTTACAGTCTTGTTGAATCCCAGCTAACAATTTTAGGTTGTTTGAACATTTTCCTAATGTTTCCCTAAGTAACAAAAACAAAAGTGTTATCTTGAACGTTCAAAACCTATTTTTTAGATGTGTTTTTTTTATATTATTGCTTGATTATGAGAATATTGTTCAAACATTCTTTTTTAATTCTGTTATGTTTTTAAAATGTTACACTAACAACTTTAGAATAACATTTTTAATATAACTGCAGGAACATTTTTTTTGAGAACATTTAGAGAACATTAACCAACGTTCAGAGAATGTTCCCTGTTAGACGGATCTCAGTGACCTGATATCACTGGTTATATGGTAAATGCATCATTCTAGAGCGATGTAATAGACAAACGTAAGTCTATCCAATATTTTATATAATTACAGCAAAGTTGTAAATGTGGAAATTTTGATAAAGAACAGCTTTTAATGTCAAAAGATGGAAAATTATCAAAAATAAAGACACAATCCAAACCTCTTAACAGTCTCCTGCAAAGTGAGCTTCACAGAAAATTCTCGCCAACATAAGTGAGATTCCTAATCCTATGAGGCGTCTCAAGGTCACTGCACTAAATTTGACTAAACAAATGGAATGGAAAAGAGCCGAGATTCTTTAATTGCATTTTTGCTCAGGATAAAGTTGGGAATGTGGTCTGGAACAGCCTGAGACAGGCACAAGCTCCAGATGCTAAATAAAACCTCAGAATTGTTTGTGACATTTCTTTATTAATTTAAGATCATGATTTATGCATCAGACAGATGTTTTTATCCAAACAGACTTGCAGTGCGTTCATGATCTGGGCGTTTATTCACTGCGAATCGAACCCACAATCTTTCATGCTTCTAACAAGATGCTCTACCAGTTGAGCTGCAGAGATAACATGTGAGCATTGTAATTGCTGGTTTTGTGTGTGTGAGTGTGTGTGTAGTTAAACACAGCTTATGAATAAATAATAATGGCTATTTAGAAGGAAATTTGTTCTTTGCTGTAGAGAACAGAGACTTCTGGTAGCATGTAGCTGTTAATTACATGTCCACAGAACATAAACGTTTAGGTGGCAGTAAACATGTTCATTACTCTGTGTGAATAACAGAAGATCCATTCATCAGTCAGTATTATTTACATGTGAGAGAGGATTTCTGAGGCTCAGCTGGTAAATACACTGCAAGTCACATTGGATAAAAGTGTTTCTGCCAAATGCAGAAATGTAAAAGAAATTAGTCGTCAACGGCGCAGATGTGTCGAGAGTTCTCAGAACTTTTAATGTTTTATAAAAGTTCCGTCAAAGTTATTGTAACTTATGTATACATATACACACATATATATATATATACTCTGAGAAGTTACATATGTATAAATGTCTATATAGGACATGATATAGGAGTGTTTGAGTGTTTGAGTGTATAAGTGCGTCACATAACCGCACTGAGAACATTTGCTATGTTGCTCTGAGATTGTGGCCAATGCAACAGATGCTTTCGCTCTGTGTGCTGGTGAGTCTCACGGTTCTCTGCCCAAAGTCAAATGGATGGAGCTTATGATCAAGCCGTTCTCCAGTGTGCCATCTGCAGACTCATTTACAGCAGACCTGAGGAGCTTGGGCTGAGAGGAACAGAGAGAGAGCCACTGGGACACATTTATTTTTAGATTATAATTTCTATTTACAATCTAATGGCCGTCAACACCAAAGTTTCATCGAATTCATTGTCCATTATGTGTCTAAAGATATTTTTAATCCCTAAAAACATCCTAAAAACTCTAGCACCACTTAACAGCAGCGTTTGTATTGATTGATGCTGCATTTTTTTCTCAGAGCCTCTAACCGTGTGTGTGTGTGGAGTGTGTGTGAGGTGTATGTGTGGAGTGTGTGTGGTGTGAGGTGTGTGTGTGGAGTGTGTGAGGTGTGTGTGCGTTTCGCTGTGCAGAAGTCGTGCGAGGCGAGTGAATGAGTGCGGCTCATTGCGGAGTGCGATTCCTATTGTGCCGTTGCTTAGACACCGTTGCCATGGCAACAGGCTCCAGCGCAGTGTAAAAACACAGAGAATAAAATAATAAAGGGATGGTGTGAAAACAGAACGCACAACCCCTCCATTCTCTCCAACAGAGGAAAGCTCGGTTTTCAGCTGAACAGGACAGACTGATCACATGAGTTAATGTGGCATTAATCATCGTCACACCTGAGTCTTTCCAATTATCATTTTAAAAGTGGAAATTCTTATAGCACTTAAAACAATACGTGCTTGACCCATTTTCACTTGGTGGTTTTGTCTCCCACAGACTAGCTGTCAGAATAAATAATTTGCGCACTGCAAATTAATGAAGACGTGTGTGTGTGTGTGTGTATGTGTGTGAGAGAACGTGTGTGGGTGTGGTGAGTGAAAAAAGACAGAGAGGAAAAGAGATGGATGAATGGATGGATGGAGAGAGAGAGAAAAAAGAGAGAAGATCAGGTCTGGCTTCACAGAGGGGGCACTGATGAGCTGGGCTCACCCTGGCACACACACACACACAGACCTGTGAGGCTCATCTCGAGAATCCTGTGAAGAACATTCTGTCTGCACATATGCTTTCAAATCCAACATCAACTCGAACCTTTAGTGTGGATGTAAATATCCAGTTCAGAAATGAGGGAATCCCTCTGACACATTAAGAGATTCTTCAACCAGATCAGCGGAACCATCTCTTCATCTAGAGAGTTACGAGTGAAGCAGAAGAAGACACTCAGCTGCACTTACACACCTGACTGAATGCTGGAGTGCTTGAAATATCATGCGTGCTGCTTAGCCGCTCTCACTTTATCACATTTACATGCAAGAGCGGCAAGTGTGGCGCTCTTAAAGAGCAATAACAGTCTAAGCGCTCATGCAGTCATACAAACCACAACAATTTTACCACAAAACTCCAGCCAAAATAAGATAACATGGATACTGATTATGATAATGGACTGAAAAATGCTTCTAACAAGAATATATATTTTTTTAATGGTCCCCTCTGTTTGAATACTGTTGCTACAAATATTGTATATTTACATTTTATATGTATGCAGTTGGCAGGCGCATTTATCCAAAGTGACTTGTGCATTTAAGCTCTTCATTTGATCAGCATGTGTGTTCAGTTCCCTCAGGATTGAACCCACAGCCTTTGTGCTGCTAACACAATTAGCATATTACAGCATGAGGGGGAGTGAAATAAATATGTTACGTTTTATGCTTATACTACGAAATAATCGATAAATGCAAAAGCGAGCCGTTGAATAAGCGTGCTGCTGTTTGTCTGAGTGGATATAATTTATCCTCACAGGAGTCTGAGGGAACAAAAAACACAGACATGCAGAATGCTGCATGGGGTATTGGTCGTTATGCAACCATGGTGAAGACGCGTATGTGTGTTTGTTTCTGCGCGTGTCTGTGTGAAGAGGCTGAACAGAATACAGTGTGATGAGATTTGATGTCTCCAGATGGCTGGGCTGTATTTGAATGAATCCCAAATGAGACGTTTTGCATACAGTTTACATGTGTGAATTCAGGCTTGGAGATAAGTCACGTCTGTAAGGACGGTGAAATGAAAGGTAAGAAAAGGTGCATGTTAATCTGATTTTATTTAGACGGGTGTCTTACCTGCTCTGTTCATTTCCAAAATCTCCTCCTGGGCGACAAGGGAGCAGTGATCGCTCCGTGAGCTGTGGTGGGGTGAGTTCATGGCTGATTTGCAGTAATTGGGCGAGCCCAGATGCGGGGCACGGGGAATATGCTTGTTCTTTTTCTTTGGTAGCTTCTGCTTAGCCATGGCTAGTGAGTAGTACATCCCAAAATTATTGACAATGACTGGCACAGGCATAGCAATGGTCAAGACGCCAGCCAGGGCACACAGCGCGCCCACCAGCATGCCCGACCACGTCTGAGGGTACATGTCTCCGTAGCCCAGCGTGGTCATAGTCACAACGGCCCACCAGAAGCCAATGGGGATGTTTTTGAAATGCGTGTGCTCGCTGGCACGCGGGTCATTGGGATTGGCACCGATCCTTTCAGCGTAGTAAATCATGGTGGCAAAGATGAGCACCCCGAGAGCCAGAAAGATGATAAGCAGGAGGAACTCGTTGGTGCTGGCACGGAGAGTGTGTCCCAACACCCGCAGCCCCACGAAATGACGCGTCAGCTTGAAGATACGGAGGATCCGGACGAAACGCACCACCCTGAGGAACCCAAGAACATCCTTCGCTTCTGAGGAGGACAACCCGCTCAGACCCACCTCCAGGTAAAAGGGCAAGATGGCCACAAAGTCTATGATGTTAAGAGTGTTCTTAATAAACTTCTTCTTGTCTGGGCAGAAGGTGACTCGCATGAGGAACTCAAAGGTGAACCACACAACGCACACGCCTTCGATGTAGGTCAGGTAGACCACCGTCTCTGTCTCCTGGTGGATCCTGGTGCTGTTGTCAGGGTTAATGTAGGTGCGGTTGATGATGGGATTGAAGGCCTCGTGTGTCTCCAGACAGAACGTGGTTATGGAAACCAGTATGAAGAACAGCGAAGCAAACGCCACCCACTGCAGAAAAGAGAGAAAGAGACAAAACAGAAGCAGGAAAGAGAAACAGTGTTAACAAAACGGTCTTGTCTTCATTCCAAAAACAACTTTCCACAGAGGCAGGAGTGAAACTGAGGTCAGTGTTTTTACAGACTCAAAGAGTGATTCATTTGGCCTCTTATACAGCAAAACTAATCTTTAATCTTTTCCTTTCTGCATGTATATGAACACAGGGATGAATTCCAAGTAAGACACGCTCCTGGATCAACATCTCCAGCTGTCTGGAAAACTGTAATTCCAAATCATAAACTTCCATTAAAATCAGAGAGCTGTGATAGGCTGATATAATTGTGTGTAAACTTCCTGTCTGTAGTCATGAGGATACTATAAATTTAAGCATTAAATCTGACTAAATAAATGTGCTTTAAATATCTGATTAAATCTAATTTTATAAGAATGTTGATTAAGGAATATCTCATCTTACTTGTTTGCAGATGTTCAAAGCCATTTTGAACACACATCTGTGTTTGTTTTGTTGCAAGCACAACCAGAAATAGAATCAGAAACTGGTGTATTGTGAATAACTTTAACCAAAATAACTAACCAGCTAAAAAAACACCACTGATGACAAAACTAAGCTGGAGAAAGATGTCAACAGTTGAGGGCCCTTAAAGCGCCAGCCAAGTGTAGTAATGAGTCCAATCAAAGAGATAATAAACACTGAAACACACAACAGCCTAGAGCTGATGATATGAAT
>JBAJNP010001015.1:0-53291 GCA_036877545.1 Yasuhikotakia modesta | reverse complement strand
CTCATTCTCTCTCTCTTTCTCTCTCTCTCACTTTCTCTCTCTCTCTCTCTCTCACTCACTCACTCACACTCTCTCTCTAAGTCACTCACTCACTGTCTAACTCGCTCACTCATTCTCTTTACAGTTTGTCGATACACACCAAGTAAATCACTGTCAATATAAAATACAATAGGAAATTAACAGTTTGATAGACAGTGTGCCACAGTTCATTTCATCAAACACAGGCAGGTGTCTTTAAATATGAGAGTATGCACTAGAATATTGGAAACTCAAGTCATCGTCTCACACAGTGAGCAGATCTACAGAGTTCTGCCTGTGTGTTTGTACTCCTTATGTTCTCACAGGTAACAGAAAGGTCTGCAGGACATTGTGTGAGTCCTCCTACAGACAGTCCCACGCATGGAGTCTTACAGCAGGACCAGATACTTCTGCAACATCTCCAATCACACAGCGGCAACAAGACGGGTAACTAACCAGGTTTAATGGATTATCTGATGATGACCTATGACCCACACTGACCAGGCCATTGCCAGCTAACAGGAAACATTCTCAGAACGTAATGGGAACATCAGAGAAACCTTTTTTAAAACTTAAAATTGTTAGCTGGGTTGACCTTAAAGCAGAAGAGAAACTGAACATGGCCGATAAGCAAATAAAAAAAGAGGATTTGGCTATCTATATTTAATGAGCAATTTAAAAAATAATAAATATTATTAAACATAATGCAGTCAGATTCATCAAAGAAGCACGGGACGTCTTCAGAAAAATGAGATTCAAAGCTCAGTCAAAAAAGGGTAGTGTGTGTATACATGCTTTTTTCAAACTGCAGAGTTGTTATTTTCTGTAACAACAGAACACTCACATACAGGCCGTAATTGTACATGTAATAGTCGCATAATATTTTTCATAAAAGCTTCATAACTTTAATAGAAAGAAAATCACAGCCATAGTTTTCTATAATTATCAAATAAGTATATAAACTAAATAATTATAAAAAGGCTTTAGAAATTGCCTGGTTTCCATTAGCACAATGGTGTCTAATGCACCAGCACAATAGACAACATACATGTCTGTGGGTCCAACTGTCTGTCTGTGAATGAGCTGGTCAATGGCTTTGTGTGCATAATTGCTTACCTGTGATATTAATTCTATTCTGTTTGCAGCATTCAGGATGATAAATTACTCCTGCTGGACTGTTTGGGCTGGGAGTCATGTTACCTGCTCATCACAGACCAGATGATTAAAATCTAGTTACCTGAAACTCAAACAACTGAAATTTCAACAAATATATGTTATATGCTGTGCCTTGCGGTTAAAAGAATGAAATAATCAACTAACTGTATGTATTCACAAATACACCTATATGCATGTATGTTGTTTGCTTAATTCTGGTAAATGCCTCTATGCCGTTTTATTTTATTACTACTAGGAAGTAAATTAGTCTTTATTATATGACATTTATTCATTTGGCAGACTTACAGTGAATTCAAGAGAGTACTTGTATTTCCTAGGATTGAACCCACAACCCTTGCGCTGCTAACGCAATGCTGTACCAGTTGAGCTACAGGAACACAAGTTTTATGAGCAATGCTTCCCTGTTTTAAACAAGGTTGACTTGAGTTAGTGTTATTCTGTGAATAGGTCAAAAATACCAAGTCACTCCTTTGCAAAAGCTTCCCTGCTGGATTTAACTGCAAAACAGAGGGACAGAAATAGGAAAAGAATGGAAAAGAAGGGAAGAAGCTCGGAAATAGCACACCATCCTCCTCTTACTATCATTCACTGCTTGTACCTCTTCCTGAAGATGAAAGCTAGTCACGTTCTCTTATATAACCGAACGCTAACTGTGGGCACCCACATCAATTTGAGACTGCGTCTGTAATTGTGGACTCATGTGTTTTGAGTCTTTGGGGAAGGCCCAGGTTTGTGTGTGTGTGTGTGTGTGTGTGTATGGATGGGGCACTGCTGTGCTTTCATTTTTTGGACAGTAATTTCCCACTGGGACAAGACAGAACTTCTGCCGGTTTATAGCCAGCTGCATTCATTATGAAGAAGCTTGGGGTAAAGATATCTTTTATATCTTTACTGTCTTTTTTGCTTTTTAAAAACTACTCCCTCCATTTCCAAATTACAGTTTAAAATATTGAGTAACATCCAGTGACTTTTATTCTTCACTCCTTTTAAATGTTTTGCATAAATAACAAAAATCAAACCAAACAGCATCTGTAAACATCTGTGACTGGAGTTTTTCACCAGCATTCAGTTTTTTATTCTGATCATTATACATGTTGTTTTATCAAGTCTCGCGCTTTTTCTAAATGTTCTGTTTAAACAGAGTAATTTGTTGATAATTTGTGTTATGTAAAGCAACTATGCTAATATATTTTCAGGTATTCAGAACAAAGTATGTTTACCATAAAGGTATTTTTGATTCCTTTTGGTCAAACAAACACAAATGAATACAAGTAAACCAGGTCACTATATGGTCATCATTTTGTGCCTGTTGTAGGCTTTGGCCTTTGGTTGTATATGTCAACAGAAAATCTCTGAAGGGACTCCCCACACGAGTGCTTCTCCCTGGGTTGCCAACTGGCAATGATCGGGTCAGAAATCCTGCCCTCAGAGAACAGTACTGTCACAATAAATGTCACAGGTCAGGTTTTATCCCTGCTAACAATTGTAGGTTGTATGAACGTTTCCATAATGTTTTCATTACATAAGAAAAACACTGTAAAACAAATGGTAATTTTGAAAGTTCTATAAAGGTTCAAAACATCCAGTTTCTTAGCCGTTGTAGTAACGTTTTAATCTTTTTTATATATGATACATAACATTAAAGAAATGTTCTACTAGCATTACTGCAGGGATGTTTTTGATGACTTGGGAATCTTAACATGAACCTTTAGAGAACCTTTAGGGACCAGCTAATGTTCCCTGTTAGCTGAGTTGTCTGTGGGGAAATGAGATGGTTAGAGACAGAATGAGATGGTTGGAGACAGAAGTTATCTACAGAAAATTCAACAGCCCTGTTATCCAAAATATCTACCTCAGGAAGAATATTGGTTCATGATGGTTTGTTTTTAGCTTCTCAGGATAAAGCCTTTGAGCTTGTTTGCAAAATGACATCCAAGCCTTATTTTGCACTTTTAAATCTATCTCTCTATTTGTTTAGGCGACAGTAAATGCATTTCACTCTCAGCCTCTTTCCAGGCTTCTCATATAAGCGCATGTCTATCAGTTAACAGTGCATTAGCAGGCTAATAGAAAATGTTAACCCCCATTTTACTTCTGTAATGTGGCATATAATTTACAGGATATTCAGTGAGAAAAATGTAGGGTGGGGCTTGATTTTACCCATCAGAAATTGATTGGGCCATAAAAAGTGGGCGTTCCCTACCGGAAGAAGTCAGACCTAAATGAGTTTGCTGAAGCGAAGTCTGACCGTTGGGTAACATTATCTAACAGCTGGGAGGAATAAGTTATGTCAGCAAAAAGAATAAAGTGGCCTCAGCAAAAAAGTTGTTTCAGAGGAAGAGCAAGTTACAACATTTCGATGAAAAATTATGACAACAGCATTTTTTGTACTACAGCGCACCAATTCAAGTAGCTCAAAATTTGACCAAGCGCATGCACAGAGAAAGTAAATACATTAAATTTTGATTTCGTGTCGAACCGAGGACAGCCTTGTCAAAATGTACTGCAATTTCCTGCTCGTCTCCATGTGCAAAGCACATATATCTAAATTATGCATGCCAAAAATTTTTACTGAAATACTGACAGGAACATAGAAGGGCATAAATGGTCCTTGCAACTTCCTGTGTGCGCACTAGCATGCTTGACACTGAATGCACATAACAAAATTCCATTAGCATGCAATAATTCATAAATACATTCCACTCAAGCCTCGGATTATCCAGTCTGTCCGGTCAGGGGAAATGACATGTGTACAGAAAAGATCACTGTTCAGTGTGCATTACACGCTGCCATTATGCCTTTAATGTACAGTGCAGTTCATTTTGTCAAAGCAGAAGTGGCCATCTCCACTGATTGAGATTAATGGGAAAAAGGGGCACAGGTCAGTCAAAAGGGAACGAGAGCCTGTCCTTTAAAATTCAAAGCATCAAACATATTTCCAACCTCTTTAATCCCATTAAGAAATTACACATTAGGCATGGCTGACATGCAGCCATTTACTCTGTTGTAACCACAATTTCTTTGACTTTGTGACTTCATGTAGCATGTACTTGATTATGGCATGACATGAGTTGTGATTGTGAACGACTGCGACAGCAGATCTTTCAAATTTTTCCCTCCATCAACAAGTAATTCTATCTGTCTGGTGCACAAACTTCCACAAACTACTGTAAACCAATTCTATTGCTGTCTGATGGAAATAAAACTCAATAATGCAACAAACATTTTTACTGCCTTGCTCATAATTATTACAACCAATAGGAACTTGCAAACAGTGGTACATAGATTTCAAACGGCTCAGCCTGAATGAACAGCCCATGCAAACCCAATTGTTTAGTTATTTTAATTCCTTTCTCGTTCTCATATTCAAGCTAATGAATTAGCTTTGCTAAACTGTTTGATCTGAGAGTCATATTACAGCGTTTATTGGTAAAAATGGACAGTGGCTCTGTCTGAACAAAGCACACATTGATTATATGTAAACGGACTGTTTACACTCAATGCATCGGGTGCATTTAAAAACCTTCTTCTGTTTTCACAAATTCTTACTTTTTGGTTCTGGGCATGATATAAGCAGATTTATGTGGGGCGGACAGGTGGTTTAAACTGAATGACCAAATCATGCAAGGCTTTGTCAGCAAATTGGTTTACTGGTATAGACTCTATTTTCACACTGATGAATTGTCCTGCTGGACTGTTTGGGCTGAGAATCATGTTACCTCATTGTAGGGCAAAAGATTAAAGGCTAGTTATCTGAGAGCATTACACAAAGGCTTTACTTAACAAAATACACAGCATTTATAGTGTTTGGACAGACTGTGGTCCGACTTGCATTGAAAAGCAAAGTATAAGCAATGTTTTCTTCACAAATACGTTTAATGTCCTGTGCTGTATAATAAACTGGAACCCTCAGGCTCTTATCCAGTGTTCTGTATGCAGTGTTCTATAACTCTTACTGTACTGCACAATACTGTACAGATTGTGTTGTTCTACTGTGTACTTTCACAAAAAGACTTTTCAACTACCATGAATGCAATAGCTAGACTTCTAGTAATCTGTAACAACTTTTGGTTAAAAATGAGGAAAAATCAGTTATTGAGCAAACACTGAGCATTGAAAACAGTCACAACAATAGGATTATAAGAATGTTTTATCATTTGAGCTGTTGGGCTAATTTTTGTCACGTCTCTAAACAGAAAGATTTGTGTTGATGATTGATCTTACAGTGGTTGTTTAGAATTACTAAACCTTACCTTCAACCTGCAATTTTATGTTTCAGACAGAGATGGCGATAGAGAGGCAAAAGTTACAGATTGCAGCCTTATAACAGTTTTAAATAGTGGATATTTTGGTGAACGAATGGTTAACTTCAGATTTTATTTACAGTTTACTGTACTTGTTTTAGTTTACTGTACTTCTGACTAGTTTCAATCCCTGTTGACACTGTTTTTAAATAACATTCAGGTGACATAAATTGAGCTGAAAGGAACAAACTCCTGCTTTCAGCAAAATCCATCATAAAAACAGCTTTTGCATTCCAGTGGCCCAGTTTGCATGTTTAACATCCAATCCGAATGGCCCATAGGACCAAGGCTATTCACAGTTGCGGGGTCTCTAGGGCCACTGCCCTGCAGCTTTTTAAAGGGGTGTCCTGCTCTACTTACAGAGAGATTTGGGGACGACTGGGGTGGGGTAGTCAGAAATTAATGGTGCCCTAAAAACAAAGATGGATAGGAGAGTAGATGCGTAAAGGTTTAGTGTCCTGTTGTGTTTGTGGATCAAGGTTTCCTTCAGAAACCAAAATGGCCTCATTTCTGTAGTGTTGCCTTCTGGCTGTAGGCTAAGAAGGATAAGTCGTCCCTCACTTGTAAAAAGATCGTTTTCGGTGTAATGCACCAGAGGCCGGCTAGCACACAGTGTCAAGGCATCTTCTATCTCTATCCAGTAATTAAGAGGGACTGAGCTCTGCTCTGCTACTGCAGTCTGATAAATGTTAATCACTGTAAGCTTCCTCTGGGGCTGAGCTCAGTTCTGTATTCATAAAATAAGAACCTGAACAAACCTCACAAGTATCAAACCTGACCACTCTGTCACACAAACTCTTGATACCCATTGTTGTTATTGTAAATGTTGACAGTGGATGGATAGATTTAATGTAACAAATAAGGTCAAATGTCATGTTATGTTATGGTCACGTTTTATAGTTAAATTAACACTAATCTCACTTCATTGTAAGGGTTTAAAGTTAAATAAGCACTTTTCTATATTTCTGATGAAGGCCTGATTGTGTCTGTGGCTAAAAACAGGGAAATCAGATGAGTGAGTTTGTATAATTTCAATTATATTTTTGATTGTTCTCAGTTACATATTTTAATATTTAATTAATGTCTCTATGATGACATTTATAACTAGAATTGATTTTCTTTACCTTGTTTTTTTGTTGATTTCCTCCCCTGCATAATTCCTAACCCCCCTCTGATGTTGTTTCTATGGCAACCAAAACGCATTTGATGAGCATCGTACACATTCGGCTGCAAATTGTGTTCCTGCATGCAGTTTGTATTCCTCCGTTTTAAACTGCACTTTAAATTCAAATTCTTGATCCAAATCACTTTTTAAACACTTCTTCTCAACAACTGTGTAGAACCACTGAAACCAGTCAATAATATCCATTTAAATTAGTCTCTATTAGCGGAAAACAAACCATCTCCTAGCTCTGTTCTGCCTCCTAATTAGCCTGTCTTGAGATCTGCCTGGAAGCAGGCAAGGCATCAGTCCTGTTGGGGGGTGAGTGATGCAGTGTGGAGAGGCAGTAACGCCAGAGTAATCAGAACAGCGGGTGAGCGGGTCACAGCTGAGAGGGAGTCTGTTGAGGTGAAGGTGATAATGTGTGAATCTTCCCTCTCTGCAGGTACAGAAACACGAGTCGGTGTGATACACCTGAGGAGGTACATCTTTAAACCAAACAAACTAAACCAAGCTGGGCATGAACAGAATACTGGAAAAGACTAGTGGTTGACCAGAATAGGTTTGTTTTTGTCACTAGCGAGATAACTAGCGAGGGGGTGGCTGATATAATGCCAATAATATGTGATATATGCTAATGGTGTTTAATTATAGCAAGTGAGATATGATGCTAAAATGTATCAAATAATATTTTGTAAAATATATACTCAAAATGTACGATTTTGAAACATACAAAAGAAATTAATACTTCTTTTAACCCTTCAATACAGCATGTTATATATCCGTCAGTTTATCACGTGTGTGTATATGTATATGACACAATATGATATGATATGATAATAAGTTTATTAAACAGTTTCAGTCATTAATACTTTCTCATCCTCCTTTAGACTGTGACCTGAATCTGAATCTGTTTTTTAAAACCTGCTGGCCTGATTAACAGTAAGTGTGACATTCTGAAATATTCCTGTAATGCAATATTGTGCATTTATATTATTGAGGACTTGTTAACCAGAGACATACACAGAACTAATTTAACATGTATGTATTTGGCAGATGCTTTTATCTAAAACACCTTACAGTGTGTTCAGTGTATACATTTGTATCATTATGTGTTTCCTGGGAATTGAACCTACAACTTTTGCACTGCTAACATGTTGTTTTTTTCACCTACAGGAAAACTACAGGCCATTATTCCCTGTTCCACATCAATGGAGCTTCCATTGAAAAAGATAGGAAGTCTATGGGACTGACCGATTCCATCATCCAGGAATGAGCCAGCAGGTGCATTCACATATCGATCAGTGCATTAATTACCAACACTTTCCCTGTTGTTGTACAGGGCAAGACCCACTGGTGCCTGTAATGGCTTGGATAACCTCCAGGGAGAAAGGGACATGGGAATATCACATTGCAAAACAGGGCAGAGACATGAGAATCGATGGCACTCATGATTTTAGCCGTGAGTAACTGAAGCCATCTCTTTAACAACATGCTTTTATTATTTGAATAGTGTATCAGGTTATTTAGTTGATATGTGGTATAATCTGAGGTTTGCCAAAGCTGTGTTTGCACTGACCTGTCTGCTCAGATTGCCTGCTTGGGTTCCTAGTTTTGTTAATGATTTTAGCGTTATAATGTGTAGCTAAACATTTAGCATTGAAACCCTTCTCACTTTCTCTAATTATTTTTTAAATTTGATTCCAGTGAGGTTTGTTAAATATTGGCTTATCTTAAAGCTATTTAGGTCACATCAGACTATAATGTCACTGCCTCCAATCACAGGATTTCATGAAAACACAATGAGTAATTTTCTTAAATGAAAATAGAAAATAAACGAATCGACACAGAACAAGACATTCACGCAGACAAATAATCATCATCATATTGCCTTCCAGAGAACTCTGCCACACTTCCCGGTATCTCTCGGGGTAGGCGAACTTTCATCGGTTTCTCTGAAACTGTTGCCATGACAACCTATTCCCAAGACACACGCTGTAAAAGCAGCATCTCGCCTGCCAAGGACATGAAAATATCAGGTGCCTTTGGGAACCCAACACAAACATCTGTCAGATGAGAATAGGCTACTCAGCAACTCAATCTCTCATTCTCTCTCTGTCGTTCAGTCACATGCTCTCACACACACGTGCAGAGAACAATAAACATGTTTATTGTGTTTTGGTTTATTCAGATGTATGACTCACTTTTTGAGTTATTCAGATGTGCTGAATAGCTGATTCACTGATCAGGAAAATGCTCCAGGCTGAGATCGCTAAGATCTGATTCAGAATTTATGTGGAGAACATGCAAAACACTTATAAACCACATATTTCAAAATAATATTATCTAAGTCAGGCTTTATTGATCATAGTACATACAGTTACCTAATGTATAGCCATTAAAGCTTTTTCATTTGTGCAATATTATGTGTGGCTATTCTTTTCCAGATTTAATCTGTCATCTTAATTTCTCTTTAATTTAAACTTAATGTTGTTAATGTTTAATGTTTTTTAGGGAACAGTTCTTAAAATTGGTCACCCCAGATCAGTTACAATATTTAGATGACACTTTTTTTGAATGTAAAATGTTTTTTTCATGTGTAAAAATGTTCACAGTTTTTTAAACTGTTTTTTTTAATATTTCAGTGTGTTTTCATCATCATCCCAAAGTAGCTTATAATTTCTGTTGGTCTAAGTGTATGCAGTGCAAATATCCAAACTTGGAAATCAATAAACAGTTTGTAATAGTGACATTTTGAAAGATGTTTTTGTACATATAAGGACACAAATAAGGACACAGTCTTTAAGGCATGTTTGCTTGCTAATCACATGACAGGTTCAATGAATTCATCGTTTCTGGCATAAATCTCATCACTTTAAAATGTACACTGACATTCCTTTACTCCTTTATTAGCATTTAGTAGCTCAGTGCAATGGCCAGCTCTTTGGCAGTGGCCCTGGCCCATATTACTCAGATTAAACCGCCGTAAAACTACCAAGACAATCTCACCTTTGTCCATGCCAAGTGCCTTTTGTTTTCTTATTGCCCTTATTATAAATCACACACCTATTATAGTTATAATCGCTGACGGAGCCAAACTAACGCTTAACATACAGCATCAGCATCAAATGATGTCACTCAGACCCCCTGATGAAAGATGCATGTTACTTGCCAGATGCATGTTTACTGCTTATGTCATATCAGCACGTGAACATTAAATAAAGAAAAGCTTCGCCATATATTCCCTTTCATGATCCCCGTGTCATTCATTTGTGCACGAGCACGCGCGCGGCAGGAAAGCGAGCTCACGGCGCGTGGCACAGCAGTCAGAAAAGCTGTCGATCAATGCAACAAGACGTTTCCCCTGGGAAACAAACGTTGTCTTTTGTTTTTTGAATTAATATATATTTGCTAGGCATTACGAATTATAAAGGCAACCAGTTGCTTCTTGTTGGTTCCATTGCTTTGTATTGTGACCAGCTTGTGGCAAATCGTGACCTGATAACGTGTTTCATAACATGCACTGAATAATAATGATGCACTATTGTTATTATATTCAGTGTAACGTGATTAACATAATACATCCTCCATGCCACATGAAGACGCTTTCGTAACTCACCCTTGCATATTTAGAGGAATAGGGGTCCTCAAAAAGTGCCCAAACTCGGCGCTGCCAACGTTGCCACAACCCTGCAGCTTTGGCGTCCGGTGAGTCCCCCAGGGCGAGCCGTTTAGTCATTTCAAGTTCATCATCACCATCCGCTGAATCGCCTAAAACATCTACCTCAGTATCATCGTTGCCCATTTCAGCCGGCCCCCCACCGAAACTATCCAGCGCCTCTTCGGCCTCCCGGTGCTGCCGGTACGTCATCCAGCAACAAGGCTCCACATCTGTCTCATCAATTCCCCAAAATGCCAACTCTTCCTCATATAGGGGTCCACAAACATCGGCAGGACAATGCAACTTGCCAGTCCTGTAGTAATTGAGAATGTGCGCAAAGACTCCGGGGTGGCGGTCAAAGAAAAATTCGTCAATCTGGGCGTCATAGTCAAAGTGACTGTGGGCATCTGGCTCGGCCAGCCAGGCTAAACGAGTGCCGGGGAGAGTGCGCAGGGTGCTGCGGTAGGTCTGGTGTCGAATCCCTCCCACGTTAATCACAACACGGTCTTTCTCGTCACCCTGGCCCATCTCGTCGCTTAGGCATGTCTCGAGCACGGGCCAGGCATCACAGCGCTGAAAGACCCCGAGGATGCATGTGCGCAATTTTCAGGTAACGCAAAAGGAGATAAATGGCTTTTACGCAGAGAAAAGGGTTTTAATGGGCGATCCAACTGCAGGGAAGCGTTGCATGAGCTTGTTATGTTCTTGTCGGCACAACAGGGAATTGCCTCCAGATGCCAAGAAATGGGAAAATGAAGATTACCAGACGTTACTCCTGGTGAACAAGCGCGCTGGATCCAGCAGAGGTTCAAGTCTGATGAGTCGTGGCATACAGCTTCTGGCAAAGTAATGTGTGTGTGGTTCTGAACGGACAGCTCCGGAACGTACTTTCCCTCCTCTCACACTCCCCTTGTCTCCAAAACGAGACACATGCGCTGCTTGGTTCCCAATAGACGCCTCCTCGAATCCGACTAAGTGGCAAAAGGAGATTCGCGGCTAAACCGTAGTCACATTTTTTCGACTTGACGTCAGTCGTTTTTTAAAGCATGTCGAGATGTAGAGCAAACCAAACAACCACCGCATTTAGATTTGTTTTGTTGTTGTTGTTGTTTTTGGGTAGAGGAGGGGTCCTTTCAAATCTTCTTCAGTAACCAAAATGTCCAATTTGATGATGTCCTTTGATGCATTTCGAAAATAATGGATGCATCCTTTTATTTTAACGACGTTACTATTTTCGGTCTTTTCGTGTGTGTCTGTCTCTCTGTCGGTGAGCGTAGAGAGGACTCGTCACTTCTGCGGAGACCACAGCAGCCTCCTTTAGATCACACTGGCGCGCATGCGCAATTGCCGAGTGCCTCAGTAGAAGCGTGTAAGAGATTAGTTATGGGATGGTTTGAGATGGTGGAAAGCTCTGCTTCACACGAAATGTAAAAGAGGTGGAAACACTGTAAACACAGCACAAGACTGAAAATGTTGGGCGCCATTATATGCTTTCTTGTCTTGTTAGGTCATGAGGATGTACCTCATCTTTGCCTCACACACCAGCAATATATGATTGATTCAAAGCCCGGTTTTCAGTTCACAATGTAATGTCACCTGTTTCCTTTTCTAGTTATCATTGCTGACAACTTAAAAGCAGATTAAAGTACATGCCTCGCTTCAAAAGACACATAATGGGATTTGTCCCAGATCATCCTGCTCTGTTAAGGAGAAAAAGCAATTAGGCTTGAAAAAAAGACAATGCCCACTCATGGGTTCTTGTAACATCTTCCCATGGGTATCACTGTGCTGTCAGAAACCCATTAATACTGATGGGGTGGGGGGCACAAGACGACGTAACAACATCTGTAACAACATACCTCAAACCAGCCACTTTTATACTTAAAGAATAATGACTGGAAAACAGTCTGTTTGCTACAGCAGGACGTCTCTTCAAGCAGGCATGTGAAATATGCTGCATGTATTTGCTGTACAGACTGTGGGAGCACATTTTGGGGTGTTGCTTTAAAACATTACGAGAACACAGAGTGACATCTAGTGGGTAAAAGCGGCCTGACAGCTCAGAGACAAACCTACGATTTTGTATCATTTTTGTGAACATAAAACGACTCATGCATTTATTTTGGATATGGTTGGTATTGGTACATTATTATATAGTACAGACGCATTTGTCTTTATTATATCTGAGTGTATTACTTTGTATAACACGCTGCATCAGACCAACATTAAGTTTCTATATGTAATATACTTTATTACAATATTTGTATTTGTAAATCATTACGTAAATTATAAGAAACATTCACTTTAAAAAGTAAAAAGTGTGACAACTGAACAAGTACAACAAGCAATATTATTTCATATTTATATGTCTGTTCATAAAGCTTATTTTAATTGAGTTTCTAATGTTTATTGGCATCTTCAGGGATTAAGGGTTGGTTTTAAAGCTTTTTGGGGTTCAGTCTATATGTACAGTTTTTAAATGATTTAATATGTTCCTAAAAACCATTATCCCGGATCCAGTTCTTTTCAGCCACAGGGTGGAGACAAACACTGACATTGGATGAATGAAACGCTGGCGATTCAGGGCAACGTTATAAGCAAAGAGGTAAACAGCTGTAACATAACAAGCCATCTTGGGTGAGTTTATTTTCAGTAAGTGCTGCTGTAGTTACGAATAAAACTATATTAACCCTTCACGTTATTAAGATAAACGTCGAATTCGTATAAAAATATACAGATTTATGGTATAGCCACAACCGGCCACGATGCTTTTGCACATGAAAGTATTGCGATCTGAAATGCATATTAAACGAGTCGTTTTGCAATCTCCCCATCACTGTTTATTGAAGGGTCCTATATTTATGCATCTGTAGGAGTGTGTTATTGTTGCTGGGGACGCTTGTAGGGGGAGGAAACTGGGTGTTGCCCGTTTTTACGACCCGTAGCAGCAAGCAGACGGTCACGCGCACACAGATTGGAGCCGAGTCCGCGCGAACGCTTCTCCGTCAAAGGCTTGAAACATCCTTCAGAAACCGACATCATGGGCGTGGAAGGCTGCACAAAATGCATCAAATACATGCTTTTCTTCTTCAACTTCATTTTCTGGGTGAGTAGTCGTTCATTTCGTCGGATTGTCGTCTGGCCTGGGAGACCGCCATTAGTTTTGCGTTTTAAGCGGTCTGTTTATCCTTTATTCCTCCCGCAGTCGAGAAGCTCTCGTGTTGATGTCGAAAAAAGAGGAAGTTTATTCTTGTTCTTGTAAGTTATCCTGTCAAGAAAACAAGTGAGCTTTATATTATATACAGATGCGTTCATGTAGGATGGTCGCAAGTGTATGCAATAGTTAAATATAGTAAAATAAGAGCTTTTTCCTTTAGGGAGAATAACGGGCACGTTGGGTGGACGTGGCCAACAATAAGATTTAAGCTTTCTAATGTATTTCTTAACATTTGCCCCTTTGTTTCGTGAGCAGTTTTGCTCTTTAATGTTGCACTAATGATTATATATGATAATGAATATATTCAGAACTGCGACCAACAGTCTGGATGAGGACCTATGACATCATACATGTGAAGATATCTGAGCACCAACACGCACCACCGTGACCAACTGGTTTGCACAGCTAAGATCGGGGACGACAGATGCGTTTAAAAGTGGAGATATAATCAGTTTAAAGAGTTAAAGTTAAAGTTTGAGAAACTACAGCTGCTGTTTGGAAAGGATGCGGACGGACCACAAACTGCTAACTCTCCCATTCTGTTAATGACAACATCTTAAGCCAGTTTAAGACGATAAGCGTTTTTGCACCTGGTTTTTCTAAGTTATAGGAACCTATAGGAAAGTTATAGGAAAGTTATAGGATATAGAGCAATCCTATGAGAACTAAATTTTATTTCTTACTGGTTTCTGGTTGCATCTACACCAGCAATAGGAACTCTGCAGTGATGTAAACTATAGAAAACCCAATTATTTACTATATAAACACAATTTATTTGCAATTATTTATGGGTTAGTACATATAGGTTGCGATTAAAAGAGCTAAAAAGATTTTCTCTTCTGTGGTGGCATTCAGCCAGTTAGCTCACACTTCACTGATAGCCCCTATTGTGCTGGGATAGACTTTATTCTGAAGAAGGAGCTAGTGTATTTTTAGTGTCTATAGAACAATTATTTCCTGAACTGTGAACACTTGTAAAACTTCCACCAGCAGTTCTAGGAACTGCCAAAACTTTCCCGCGGTGTGAAACCCCCATTGGGACAGTCCAAACACCAACCCCTGTGACACCAGACATAACTCCAGTGTCAGCCTATCAGCTTCACCAACCACAAAGTGGGGGCTGGGGTCTCTAGAGCTGCATACCTCAAAGACCCCCTCCCCTTTTTCCCCATTACAAGAACTACTCTCTCCATCCTGGAAGACAAGTTAACAGTCTTCACAGAACCCTTGCAAAGCAGCAAGACTGAAGACAATAGGATAAGGCTCTTGTACTTTACTGATCAGCTGTCTCCAGTGTTTACAAATATTTTTACCATCTGGAGGCCGAAACATGGAGATATGCCATGTTTCGGCCTGTTTTATAACTTCCATCATCACCCTGGCTCTAAAAGGGAAGCGCAGGCCAAGTTTGGTGACCCACATCCTTTTTGCTCTGTAGGTATTTTTAAAAAATATATAAGCAGGTTTTTCACTTTCTGAATAAAGAACAATCACAGCTGTGAACAGATCACAAGCCTGACAAAACGCTTTTCAAACGTTCCTGTTTATGTCTCTTCTATATCACTTACTAAGCATAAAACCTAAGTGGTACTAAGTGGAAGCCATAACAGTTACTGGATTGGATGCAACCTCTCAAAGTGGCTGGTTGATTAATTTGTTCTTGGTCACATTTTAAGGATTACTTCTAGATTTCCTGCAAATGAAGGAAATGATGTTTGTGATTATTGTGTAAGAATGTTGCAAATGTGATTGACAATTGAGCTGTAATGCATTTTGGGGCATATTGAAAACCAGTTAAAACAGTTATTGGTTTAACACCCATAGTGAGTTCTTTACAGGCCCAAACCCAACAGGTGTTCATACCCGAAGTTTAATGGCCTTTTTACTTTAACTTTAAGGTAAAGATCTGGAGTTGATTCAAATAAACTGTGATGGGAAAAAACCTGTGAAGACATTGTTCAAGTTCCAAGCCCTTATTGTTCACTGCCAAACCCCTAATACCAGTTTGACAATATTTAAACCAATATTTAAAATATGCTGTATTTATATATAGCAGTGTATTTATTTATAGATAAAGGTTGAGGCCAGGGGTCTGACAAAAGGTCTTTATTATCTAAAGGGTTTCTTGCAAATAGCTGATGTTTCTCAGCATTGACATGCCAGGGATACTACGACAGCCCTGTACTGGGTCATAAGGCAAAAAATAGCTGCTAGTACGGCTAGCTGCTCACCACACTGCTAGTACTGCTAGGCTACCGATTCCACAACCTCTAAACTGGGCAAACAAGAATGTGTAAATCGAGGTCTGAGGCAAAATAACTGCAACCTTCATCACATTGTGAAATATCTTAAGCAGTGTGGTGCAGTGTGTTTCTTAATATCCTTAACTGGGGCATGACCTGTGTGGGTTTTTGGCAAAACTCCTAGAAAGGTGAAAATAGACCAAAAAATGTGTAACAAATCTAGTACAGTTTAGTGTTGTTTTCTACTAGTTGCTAGTAAAGTAATACACATGGACAGAATAAATGCTTAGCCCAACCACAAATATTTAGAACATTGTTCTTATGTTTTCTGAGAAACAGTCGTTGTCTTTGACTTGCTATGACTTGCCGGTTGTGTTGTCATTGTCACACCCTGTAATTGCTGCAATGATGATTTCCTGTGACTTGCATTTAGCATAGTCAAATGAAACTGCATGTATATATTTATAGCAACTACAATAAAATACATAAGTCTACCTTTAGCATTGTTGTATATGTTTGTGCTTAATGTTAGTGCTTATGTTTGCAAAATTTAACAAATGAAACCTGTAGCTTTTAGTCATTTTGTCTCCATTATACTGTCAGTTGTTTAAAGGCTACATTTTATTTATGCATTTTGTCCTATGCTTATAAAGTGACTACGTTGTTTCAGTTTGTTCCCTGGGAATCGTACCCACAGCCGTTGCACTGCTAACGCAATGCTCTGCTAATTGAGCTAGTCATTATCAGCATTCTTTCTGTTGTTCAAAAAAGGTCATTTATCGTTTAAATTTACCATCAGCCGAGATAAATTATGACCAAAAAGGTTTTTAATGAATGCACAAAAAAGCTCACTCAGCTTTTTTTGTACTTAAAAGCCTATTGATTGTTATTAATTTATATCTTTTGTTTCAGCTCTTCAGTATAAATGGCACTTTTTGCTACAGAAATTCAAAGTATGGAAGCTGAAGTATGGTAGTTTGGAAACTAATGACACTGAGATGGGAGTATGCTCTTATCCAGGTTATATTTTCCCCCCAGACACCAGGGCCATTGTCAAAGGGGAACAAGCACAAACACTGTCTCAGCCCCTCTGAGGAGGGAGGGGCCACTAATTCTCTTTATGCTACACATTTCTCATTGGGCCTGGGGGAAAGGGAGGGTAAACCATTCAAATTTATCCTATCGCTGTGAATTTTGGCATCAGCCCACCTGTGTTCAGTTGTAATGGGGAATCTACTTTACTCAGATATGTGTGAAGTTAGCAAGAATGTAAAACTGCGGTCTGCTGCTGCTTAAGGGGGTGGAGCTTTCCGATACGCCATCATTTTAAAACCTCTCCCTTTGGCCGGGCTTGTGTTTACTCAGTTCCTAAGCAGCAGGCTGTCTCAGCTCTGGAATGGACATATCGGGTCTTGGGAGAGTGTGAAAGAAAGATGGAAAGAACTTTTTCTCTCACACGTTTTTCTCTCTGAGAAAAATTAGAGGATTTTTTCCCCCTTGTGTTTAATAGAACGTTTTTTACTCATATACCTTATTTACCTCATACCTCACAATGTTCAGAGACGCTAGCATACAGGTTTAAAAAAACAAACATTTTTGCTGAAAATGTAATGGCATATTTTTGTGAAATAAAAATATATTTTATGGGTTATGCCTGACCCGTCTTGAACTGTAACAGGTGTTTCAGACCAGTACCGGTGGAATAAACACAACTAGTGGGAAGAGAAAGTAGCCAGTGTTTCTTTTGTGTGGTATTTGGGGGGTATGGGGTGAGCTGCAGATGGTGTTTGGTTTGACCTGGTGTAACTTTAGCGATGCAGCTGTTGTAGATGTAAAACTGGTGTGTGTGTTGAAGGCTTGTTGGATGGAGTTAAAACTTCTATTGTTTTCCCAACCTGAGACGATTGTGGTCATTGTTGTGTCCTATTACTCTCTCTCCTGTGGTGTGGTCAGATCTCCTTGCGTCCAGCAGAACCCACTGGGTTCTTGGCGATCCGGTCCTCTTTATCTTCCCTCTACAATCCTCCACAGAGCGGACACGTTCCTGACGAGGTCCAGCTGCTCTCAGAGGGCCCGGTTCTTGTCTGATTCGATAGTGATTTAGCTATAACCAAACACACCCATTTTGGTCGTCACAGACTCTGCACTCCCCCTCGGCCCTTCCACTTTTCATACCCTCCGTACAATGCCACATATTGTAGCGCCGCATTAAATCTCCCCTCAACTGCCCACGCCCTGTGTCCTTTTCTCCATTTTTGCCCTCCCCCACCCCCTAGCCATGAACAGGGGAGAGTCACGAGAAAGTCCCTCTGTGGTGAATATGCCATGTGTTTACTGGTCTAAATGCTCATCAGTGTGAACCATATGAGGAGAAAGAGACGGAGATGTTTTGATATTCTTAACCCTCAGCGATGTGGGCCTCTAGATGGGGTCTGTAACAAGATCTCTCTCCCTCCCCCGGCGCACAGAATGCGTGTCTCTTTCTCTTTGTTAAATGGAAAAGAAGCAGACTAAAAAGTCTGAGAAACTGGGATACTGACACAATACACTCGCACCACTTTATCAGTGACCAGTGTTGAGGAAAATAAAGCTGTAAATGTGTTTGTAAGAGTCAATAAGTTGCTCATTTTCCATGATTTCTGTGTTTCCATTATGACTAAAAGTCAAGTGACCAAACATGTTCCCCACATGATCTCACGGTACCTGTGTTTTTTTTCTGTAGCTGGCCGGTTGTGTCATTTTGGGGGTCTCACTCTGGCTTCGCCATGACACCAGGACAAGCAGTCTTCTGGAGCTAAAGTTTGAAGGAACAGAAGCACCCAGCACATTCTACATAAGTAAGAAAACATCCTATTTCTGTCTCCACACCCTCTGTCACTAGTTCCCTCTGTTACACTGAATTCCTTCTCTACGTAACCTCTGTCTAAGTTCACGCTGTGGTCACCCAAAATGACAAAAGCTTGCTTGTATCTTACAAATACGTCTGTTTACATAGAATCATCTTAGTATCTGAACAAGGTGGTTTCTCATGGGTGGCCCAAGTGTCTCTGTGGGTAAACAGTCCTAATAAACTTAGCAATGCTAAACACAGATGCTGTCCGTAATATACAATCATGCTCAGTGAAAGAATATGTCCCAGACTTTATGTGATCATAGACATACACAAAACAAATGTTATTAAGCTCTAAACAGCTTGGGTATTTAAAACACAGCTTGCTATGCAAAAATATATAGATATCAAGCATTTATATTCATTTAGCATTTGTATTTAATACATTGCATTAGACAGCGATTTCAAACTGTAAGAGAAAAATGCTGTCAGCTTTTTTTTATTCACTGGAAATGTAACAACTGTGTTTTCACTAGTACCAATTTACTGCCATTACTGAAAATGTTCTGTTTACACACAGTTTCCTAATGGTGCTTTACTGGTAATTTACCAGTAAGAACACAGTGTGAAAGTGGCTGTATATTGCTTTTATCTGTTTGATGTCTTTTTGGCATAAACATCTATTTTTTGTAACATTTAAAATCCCTTTTCTTTTGTGCGAACAACTGTGTTTATACATTAACTTAACGTATAAATAAAACTAACCTTTTAAAAAACTACCCCCCTATTTTTAGAAATTTCTTCACAAAGTGTGTATTTGTGTGCAGTGCTGGCGTGACTAACTGGTCACTGGTTTGATTTAAAGTTTTGCATCAGTGTAGAATTTATTTACATTTGTTTTTATAACATAAATATATTAAGTAAGTAAGTAAGTATTGTATTGCAACAGGTCTGTTGTCTCCCGTAGATATTTGTGTGGTCAGAGGTTAATGTCAGGGACACACAACAGTTCTGGTCCAGCTGGTTACGGTTTGAAGATTTGTGTTTACTCAGGAACGCCTTGTGCCTTTTTGGGCCAAACCGGTTTCTGTTGACCAAACCGTTTTTCATAGGAATTGTTCACCTAAAAATGACCAACCGTCATTTAATCACCCTTATCCTATGCCAGATGAATTACTTATTTTTGGCTGCACAAATACACTTAAACAATAAAAGTTAAACAAGTATGAACGTACCACATCTAGCTTTTTTTAGTACGGCGGTTTAAACAAGAAGCATCTGCCTTAATACTTTTGTAACTGCAAGTCACAAGACATAGAAAAAAACTGTATGATTTTGTATTGTCTGATTATAAAAGTATTTTGAGTATGTTTGAGCTTTTGATATGCCATCTAAGTTTATAATGCACCAAATTAATCTCTTTAAGACAATTTGGAGTTTTGTTTTCATTTTATCTGGGTATTTTTTTCTTGTGGTGTGTTTAAACCGTCCAAGAAAACCTTCAAGCTATACAACTACCCACTTTATTCTGACATTTTCAGAAACACCATTACAGTTACAGTTTGTGAAACACCATTTTCGTTCCCCGTTTTATTATTCATTGGCCTTGAAGGTTTTTTGGCAGTTTATAAGAGTGATTACTTTTCATCCAATATGGAAAACACGTGGCTCATACTTCTCTAGAAGTGAAACTATTTTGGGTTTGTTTATCGCGTATATCTAATGGAAACAAGAACTGCTTAATATGAGCTGCAGTTGCAAAGTTTGTATGTTGTACTTTGTGCTTTTCCCTACCCCCAACAAACACATACACACTCATGCTCGCTCACACACACACACACTCGTGCTCGCTCACACACACACTCGTGCTCGCTCACACACACACATTCACACACTCATGCTCTCTCACACACATACACACACACGCACACATATTCTTCTTGTTTTCACTGAGTTGTAAACTAAGTGTTAAGAGTGTTAAAATGGTTATGTTTTGGCCAGCCCTGTTTGCTGAAGGGAAGCATGGCTCTGCCCAGGGTTTGGAAAATGTGAAAATCCCAGTGAGTCATGTTAAGTGTTTCCTGAACATTTAGGGCTGGTTACAAATGAAACTTACTCTTGTTTGTGTTTTTATTTCTTGCATGTATGTGTATAAACAAACAAACTACCTCATGCTATTGTAGAAAATATCACCAATTATTACAATTTTTAATTTAAAGCTAGTGAATGTGAAATCCAGGCTAATGTGATTGTGGCATGTGGCAAAATAGTTCTTACATAGACCATTTATCCAGTTTACACCTGTTTTGGTTTGTGTGTGATTTTGGTGATTTTAAATATATCTGGTGAGCACTAAATACAGGTGTAAACAGGGTCCAAAATGTTCTGCTGTCAGTCCACATTGCAGTTGTAGCTGGTCCTGATTCGCCCAGACAGGAGCGAATGACCGCCCACTTGCTGTCAATCATCTCCTGTGGTAGATCAAGTTATGTTCCAGTTAAGTGCTGCTTTGATTAAAGTAGTAGGCGTTGTTATTAGGTTAAATTGGTTAAGTAAATTCAAGAGTAATCGTTTAAAAAACGCTTTGTTTCTTGTCTCTTTCTTTATATTTCTCTACTTTTGTGCTGTTTTGTTTATTATTAATATGTTAATATATATCACATTAACAGTATATATTGTTAGTGTTTATTTCCTGACCTAGCGAGGTATGTAGCCCTGAAAGTATGTAGGAGTTTTTACATTATACTAGGAGTAAACGGGGCCCAAATGGTAGTTTAACAAGCCCATGCCCTTTTTGTCCAAGGTCCAGAGGGTCAGTGGTATACAGCCCCTATTAAAAAGCCCAGCAGGTGGCCTGTATGATGTTTGGTGACAGCTGATAGGCCGACTGCAAGACCATTCACAGCGCAGGCATTGTGGGAGTGGCCAAGAGAATATGAAAGGGGCTTGTGCCTATCACATTGTAACCCAATAGCCTAAACGCTCTTAAGCTGTAGATCTGCTTATACGTCCTACAGTAAGTTAGCAGATCTCAAAGCCAAGCATTAGCAAATTAAAGAGTTGTGCTACAATAGGAAACGCATTTGGCAGGAGAACTGAAGATATTAAAGTGAATGACACGATGTAAGTGATGAATGAGAATGTGTAGTTGTTGCTTGTAGTTGTTCTGCAGGTATCAGACTGAGGCAATGGACTCTGATCTATTGTCTGTCCTGCAAAGTGCAAAGATGCCATGTAAGGACCTAGGATGAAACATTACAGCTCTCAACATCTTAATGTGAGGAAATGGCCTACAGCCAAGATGTCTACACACCCTGCCTTGCTCCTTACGGGGGGGTAATGTGAGAGATCACAGCTATAGCTCGAGTCTATTAGAGAAGGATGAATCCTGAAGAGGACGGCTAGGTTTGAATACAGTAAACAAATGTGCTCACTTTTAAAGTCTCTTTATGATGGTAGTCTCAATGAAGATTAAAGAGTGAGCAGGTTTTAAGTAAATGTGAGCAGGTTTTCACTAATGTAATAGAACCTACATCAGTAAGCAGCTGTTAGTCATGATTTTATTTCAAACAGAGTTTTAAACGCAAGGTTTAAAGAAGAACGTTTATCTAATCTGTCTGTGTAAATGTTTAAGCCTTTGCTTCCGGAATCCCTCTCAGCTGCCCAAAATAAGTTTAGAAGAAAAGGAGCAAAATGAATTCAAAAGACTAAAAAAATAAAGTGTGAAGCTAGCATGAAACTGTAGCGCTACAATTTTCAAAAATGGCACCTACTTGTTGTTTCCAGAAGCACAAGGTGACATTTTCTCAAAGGCTTGATTAAGTGTCGTGATTGGCCCATAAAATACTTGAACGTCCTAATGGACACAAACCACCACTTACAGTAAAGTGACAAGCAAGGGGGGGCGTGAAGTATTGGTGTGGGCTGCAACATTTATGATGATGACGACTTTTAAGGGTTAATGACGGATTTGAGACTGCACTGAGGAGAAGCAATGCAATGTGTCTAAAGACACATTTCCATGTTGCTTCTTAGCCAATTAAACCTTGTCGTTGCTTGAGAAACCATCTATCATTGTGTAAACCTTACACTGATGTGTGGTCAGCCCATGCTTGCAGATGCCTGCCGAGTGTTGGGGGAATGAAAGTGACCCTGAGGGACTCAATTATTCAATTATTGCAGGCGAGTGATGTATCCATAGAAACAAAATTAGATGAGTGGTTGCTGTACGTAAAGTACATTTTGGAGAACATAAGAGTTCAGGCCTCAAACAAATGACTGTGGTGCCATTAGGTCTTCTTCCAACCCAGTTGGCTCTGGTTCTGTACAAAATTTACCATAAATCAGACGTTCGTACCAGAAGCCTTTTTATCTCTTTACAAGATTTATTTTAGCTGCCAGTATGAAACTGCAAAACAGATACAGTTTTTCAGTTACCACACACACATTTGTAACACATTTAAGAGAACTTCTAGAGAATGTTAGCCAATGCTCTGAGAACGTTGTTGTTGTATTTGACATTGTTCTTCACTGAGAACATTTCATGGTATAACATAAAGAGGTTTCATCCAGCATATTTTTGATATATGAGATATGATTTTTAATATATATCATATTTATGTGTAACATTTACCAGGGAAATATTCCCCTATTTTATTTTAAGCTAATTTTATTTTTACTGGTTCCTCTAAGCAGGCGCCCCACACAATCCAGCACAATCTGTTTGTGGTGAAAGTGTCAGTTTTATGGTCCAAAATCCAGCACATTTTAAACTTATAGTCAAGCAGCCATTGATGCCCAGTGGGGTCCATCAAACTGGAAGTTAATCTCACTGGTGTATTAAACAACACCCAGTGTCAAAAGTCAAGGAGACAATACAGGAACAGACAACGTAAACATCATCAATGAGACGTCAACTCTGGTGTTGGTAAATGTTCCTTTTTTCAAATATCCACCCTGTGCTGTTGTAACACTTCGGTACGGTCGCATGGTGATGTCAACAGGTCTCATTAGACGCTTAGACAAAATCTTCTATCGGTCAATACTTAGAATACATTTATATTCAATTAGCACAAATGGTTTCCTGCTCCTATGATCACAATCACTTTAAAAATCCATCAGCTCTCAACCGCCAACATTGAAGCTCAGTGTTCGTCAATGTCTTTGGGTTTATTTGTACCACAGAACCTATGTGGATTTATGCTCTTCTGTACTGAAAGCCAACTGAAGTGTACAAATGAATTGATCGAGAGTTTTGCTGGTTGCCTGCCAGTTCCAAGCGGCGCTGTTTGATGAGTTAGTGAAAAAAGTCAATTAGACCACACTTACAATGTCTTACTGAGATACAACATAGCTAATCGCACAAGGCTTCCACCATTAAAAGTGTAGTGTCAGATTTAAAGGAATACAGTGCAAAAAAATCCAGCGTTCCTGAAGTTCTTTTCAGTTTTGTTCTATTTTGATTCCAGGTTCTAATACATTTTTATTGTGTTTGTACTGTTTGATTTTAGATGTTTGCCAGTTTGAAGGCACAAAATTAATTTATGTTTTAATCTATATCTTTTTAATCTTGTTTTTGTGGTTTTGTTGTAACACCACTCAGGAACACTTTTAAACTGTTTCACAAACATCTTTTTAAACTGGTAATGACTCAGAATGCTAATATTCTTCAGAACATTTCTTCAGGGTGTGACCTTTCATTACTGTAAGACGATCTTTCACAATTTTCTAGTTTATTTTCTAGTCAGTTTGTTTGACAACTTTGCAGTTTGGCTGTATCATTTTTCTGTATTTTTTCTTTTAAAAGAAACGTCTTTCTGTCATGGGAAGCTAGCATCATTTAAATAGATGCAACATTAATGATGCTCTGAGCTACTACACAATCATTTATTCAAATAATGATCAGTAACGTAAATGCTCTGAAGCAGGTTTTGCATCCAAATACAAAATCCGTCAGGCCGGTTTGGTTTAATCTCACAGTCTCATTTTACTGTACATGTTCTCAGCATTTTTTTTAGCTTCACCCACTTGCTCTGAGGAGGGCTGAAATGAATTCAGAGATGTGAGAGTGGGCACACAAACGCCCTGATGATTTCATCTCAGTCGCTGGACTGAGTGAATGTGTTGATTGGACAGGAAAAAGACAGAAGAAAAACAAAGGCAAGATTAAAGAAAACAGGAAAAGACTGTAATTACACTCACAGAATCAACAAATGTACTTCCAGTCTTATGTTAGACATCAGTCACAGCACTAGTATTAGAGCTCATTAGATAAGTGGCACAATGCATGTTTGATCTTTAGGCACAAAAACACGTGGGGGGGTGTAGTGTGTAATAAAGTGGTATATTCACTCACGTTTAAGTAAACCTGAATCTACATGAATGGACTTATAAGGGTAGAAATTACAGAACACAGTGAGTCTCAAGAGTGGAAAAACGTGAGAGGAAAAATCTGCTCATAATTCTTTCCACCCCTCCTCCACAACATCTCTGCCTGAGAACGAACATGCCCCTCTCTCTTTCTCTCTCTCTCTCTCTCTCTCTCTCTGCTGTTTTTCCTCTCACCATTACTTCCACTGTGGTTTACTCTGGCCTCATCTGTTTGTGTTTAAAGTGTGCACATAGTCTTTCCCTAGTCCCTGTTTACCCGAAACTTTAACTGCCCAGTTTCTCAGTTCCCTTTCTGCTTAACTCTCATTCCTCTTCTCGTTTAAGATGGTTTGAGCTACTTTCCCATTTGCTCAAATTTTCCTCTTTTCTTTTTCCATTTTCTCTCTTACATTTATTTCTGCTGTGACACAACCATCTCTGACTCTCTCTCTCTCTCTCTCTTTCACACTCTTTCACACTTGCTCTCTCTCACTCTGTCATTCATTGGCTGAGAGCCAGATGTCTGCTCTTTGAATTAGCAAAAATAGCAGCTGCATTTGGCAACTTTCTTTGGACTCACACACTCATTTACACACCCTCTTTCAGAGACATTCAGACAGAAACGCAGACATCACTCAGTAACTGCCCACGGGGGCATTACAGTAAGGTGGGTGTTTTTCTGTCTATTGTGTCACAAGACATTGATTCCATGCAGGAAGTCCCTGGCCATAGTAATTTCTTACATCATTGTCCATGTTTACGTCAGTTTATTTTTAACCAGGCCTGTACAACTTGACCTCAAATTTACTTCAAATTTTAGTGCTCTTACCGCTGTGGCTCAGGTTTGATCCCTTTTGCGCTTAATAGCACAAAAGGTTGTGGCTTCGATTCAAGGAAAGTATGTACTGTCTGAATGCTCGTTGGATTATAGCTTCTGCCAAATAAATGTGAATGCTCAGATATTTCTTTATTGGATATAGCAATTGAAATCCAACTACAAACGAAACAAAAGAGAAAGCAAGCTGTGACAAGTCGTGTTAGCGAAACAGAAAGTGTGCAGGAGGGACAGTTGATGTCATGAGACTGTTTAGTATTCCAGTCTAGTCCGCTGCTCCATTCAGACCTGTCACACTGAGGGATGTTTCTTCTGCCCGGTACCCACCGCAATTAACGTAATGGAACCAGGGCTCGCTGGACCCCTCCCACGCCACCCCGGATCCCATTGATTTCTTCAAAATTCTCATGCAGGGTATCGATGCTAAATGACAGGAGGACATTTAGATGTCGTGAAACAAAATCTGATTATTTATAAGTCATAAATAAATTTATACCACTTACTGTTTGCCATTAGGATGTGAAGATTTAAACCAGCATAACAAAAATGTTTCCAGCAAAAATCACCTTCCTTGTCTTTAATAAAATGTGTCTATAAGTACAGTGTCACAAGTGTTTAGACATTATCTGTTAGCTACTGTAACAAATGTAAATGATATAATTTGGGTAAATATTTACAGTAACTCAACAGGTTTTTGTTGAGGTCTTTGCATCTAATCACCAACGTGACAGATTTAGCAAAATGTTTCATGAAAAAGTTCACCAAAGACCTTTTTGATCATCATAAAGTAAAGTTTAAGCAGGAAATGTGTTGCCATAATGCTACAAAACACCAACTACAGAATTAAAAACTAAGATACAAGTGCACATGTGAAGGCTATGACTGACTAAGACAGTTCCTGCTCAGACTGACTGTGTGCTAAGTCACCTTCCTAGTGTGTGTGACTAATTCTTTCTCAACAGAGTGCGGTTTCACTCCATCTCTCAGACTCTCGTCTCCTATTTGCTCTCATGTGATCATTCCTTCACAAGCCACAGCTGGGCCCTAGGACCGTCTGGAGTTGCCATGGTTACAGCAGTTACTTAGTAACATCACTTGGTGTTTCTGGGAAGTGTAACCAAGCAAAATAGTTTTTTGCTCTTTACATTTCCGCGACTCTAAAACACACGCAGCGTTTATTTCATTGTTTTTCCTACTACCAGCGCACCTTGCGTTACATAAGGAGGGTGATTTTCTGTTAACCCAGGGCTTTTTTGTGAATGAGGGAATGGAAACAAAAAGATAATTTGGGCCGTCCTATGGCTTCCAAATGTGCTGTAGTTTTCCTTTCTTTTCTAACGAATCTGCCACCCCGACAAAGGAAGCACACAGCGACTTCTGCTGGCCACCAATGAGTACTGCAGATATTTGTGATTTATTCTGGGTAACTCCCTAAATTTTGAAGCGACGTTACATTTAGATGAATGGTCTCTTTACTGTAAACGCTAATCTCAGTTTCAGTTTTGTTATAAGGGATCTTGAATTTCTATCAATGAAATGCATTGTTCTCCTCTTCCTGTCAGGCGTCTACATCCTCATTGCTGTTGGTGCTGTGATGATGTTTGTCGGGTTCCTTGGTTGCTATGGAGCCATACAGGAATCCCAGTGCCTCCTTGGAACAGTGAGTAACGCTTCTTGTAACCACTCAGCATATTCCCTAAATCACATGATACCAAACAATAGCTCTGGTACCCATCGAACATATAATGTTATTAGAACGTTGGCTAATGTTTTCTAAAAGTTCCCTCAAGGTTATCAAAAAAGTTCTAGAATGCTGTTTTACATGATCTATCAAAAAAAGTTATTTCCAAAAAGAAAGTTTCTAAAAACATTCTTATAAACAAACAGTAATGGCGTTCCCAGAATTTCCATAATGGGAACTCCCTAATGTTGTGAATTCCATGATTGTATTTGTTGAATTGTATTACATAATGGAAACATTACAGAAATGTTACTACAACCTAAAATCAACTCAAAATGTGACCTCAGAGGTGAGACTGTTCTGTACGGAGAACTGACCCCTCCCATACACTTTTTTCGCTGTAGTTTTTTGCCTGTCTGGTGATTCTGTTTGCCTGTGAGGTTGCTGCTGGAATCTGGGGATTCATGCACAAGGACAAGGTGGGATTTTCATGCACACACACACAGTGTCACACTCACTCATAAACATCTTTTACCATACCTGTATGCATAATGGGCTCCACCCATTTAGCTACAGGTACACTGTGATAAATGGTAATATAATATAATAATTATGTATATTTTTCCCCTTAGATCTCCAAAGAGCTGATCAATTTCTATGACTCTGTGTATGACAGAGTCGGTCCAATGACCAATAATGATCAAAGACAGGCCGGTGTTGCTGTCCTGAAAGTCTTTCATGAGACCGTAAGTATTTTATTTTTCATGCACGAGGCGTTAAAGAAAATATCTGAGCTTCAGATCTTCTAATCGGTGTGATTTTCTGGGTTTCAGCTTGACTGCTGTGGAAAGGGGGACCTTATATCAGTCATTGGTGGATTTGTCTCGGAGGTCTGTCCTGAAAAATACAAGCTGAACAATGTAAGAACTTTAAATATGTATGTTTAATGTTATATGTATTATACAGTTACGGGTGAATATAAACCTTCCATCTTTTTTTCAGAGCTGTCACACCAAGATCCAAGAACTTTTCTCAGAGAAGATTTATCTAATCGGCATCGCAGCTCTGGTTGTTGCAGTTATCATGGTGAGCGAATGAGTGAAGTTTCACCATAGCTGAGCAGTCATCAGAATCTAATGTTGTGCTGTCGCTTTAACACGCTTACGATGCTCTAACGCTCCCTATTCCCTGCTGTGTTCCGTTCCAGATCTTTGAGATGATCTTCAGCATGGTGCTCTGCTGTGGTATCAGGAACAGCCCCGTTTACTGAAACCTGAAAGGGCAAAAATAACATGTTTTATATCTACCATCTCTTATTTTGTTTTATATGTACCATTATTTCCTAATTTAGTCACTCTCACCCACAACTAGTCTGTTATTGTTTACACTGTAGTTGGCTAGTTGCAATTTCTAGCTATAGCAGTAGATCTCAGATAGTTAAACACACACACACTATATTATTACATGAAGGATGGATACATTTATTTGCTTGTAGGTTTCTTGTGTTAACTTAAGTACCGCTTTCGCTATTGGTTACTATCATTTTTTCGTATGTACATGTATAAACTGTATATATTTGCATCCCTATATGGATTTTTAGCATGAATCTTATATTGATCAATCCTGTCCATTTTTCTCTTTCAATCTGCTGTTTGTATGTACAAGTTTCTTCCTGGGAAACCGCTAAATAAACAGTGTTTGCTAGGTGAGGAATCAGTCAGAATGTGACGATTATAAACGCTAAGTTTGCTCCTTACACAACATGCCATTCAGAGAAGCTCAACCAACAGTCAGCGTGTGTAAAACGTAATGCTGATCTGTGCATTTCTCATCAAATGTGTGAGATAACATGGACCAGTGAGCTGATCTTAGATCAGTTGTGGCGAGGCTCTCAGTGATGGTGTCTCATTTAGCTCTTTAAGACCTATCTAGTGTATTGTAATTTCTTGCATGCCTGTCACAGAAAGAATTGGACACTTGTAGATTCACTGCCCCAATGCCCCTTCTATCCTGCCCCACTTTACTGCTGGAGTAGCCTTATAAATAGACAGCTCTACCCCATGATCACTTAGATGCAGGTCTTGAATATTAAAATGTGTTATGATGCGACTCTGGTTATGATGTGTCGTTTGGTCGGTTCAGGTCGCTTTAAAAGAAAAAGTATTTAACTGTTTGCTCTTTACTGCCATCCTACGACAGAAATACTTACTGCAATACCTGACATTTCCACCAGATGGCGCTATTGAACTATTGACGCACTTGCCCTACAAACACGGACGCATCAATACCAGATTTGTGACTAACTACATACATTATGCAACTGTGTCTTGTTAACACGTACTGCCTATGCTGATATGCTTAAACGTGTCCTGTAACGTGTACAGCTACATAGTAAACTAATGCACATGTAAAGACAATGTATGCCTTTAATTGTGATATTTTTCTGGAACTTTGTCAGAATGAAACCTCAGCAGAGATTTTAGTTGAAGCATGTAAAGTTTGGGGGTTAAAACCGGCTGAGCATGATATGAAACTATTAAACATTATGAAAGCAAAAACGGATGTTAATAAAGTTAACTGTTAAAACACTTAAGGGTATTTAGGAAGTGTGTATACTGTTGAATTTTAATGTGTTGAAATGAACCCACACTTTGAGATAGAAATTGCCAGCCGAAACTCTAATCTCTGCCCTGACTCAACAGTTACAGTTTTGGTCTGGTTTTGTTGCCCAAATATTTAGGAATTAAATGTATTTTACAAATATTGTGTCTTGTTGTTGTTCATTTTTGCCTTCCCAGTCAATTCAGTACACACACACACACACACACACACACACACAGGTTTATTCATCATTTGTTTATGCCATACTTGGTCGTGATAGCCATAAGATAAGAAACTTCTATATATTTTGCTTTTAATTTAATTATTGTGAAGATAGAAACCAAAGATGTGAAACCCGTTCTCAGTTTCAGGGGGTGGGATGCAGCGACGACCCTGGTGAGTTGCGCGGCTGCTGGGTGCGTCTTACTGAGGGACGGGGTCACAAAAGCCTGTATGCGTTCATTCCCAGCACCGAAACACTGCGGGGACAAAGCAGTTACCAGTAACCACTCATGCAGTAATTCAGTCAGTGATTATTATATATACAGAAAATAATCACATCTATCCAACCAAACTCAAAAGAACTGAAAACTCATTTTATATGTTTTTTTTAATAAACCAAATCCACAATTTCCAGTATCCAGTATTTTCCCATATCTTTTGTTTTGATTAACACAAATCTCTGGGAGGAGGGGTGATGTAAGGTCGGTGTTTGGGTGGGTAACTTTTAAAGTTACTCCTCTGTAGAAGTTGACTCAAAAAAGTGAGACGGTCTGATATAGAAGGATATTGTGAGATTGTGTAAAACAACGGAAAGGAACCCAAGGAAGAAGTTGGGAACGTTTCAGAACAATGAAAGGAAAGAGTTCAAAAGCGGTAAGTAGTTTAACTTATGAAACTTGAGTGAATACTTTCATGTATACATAATATGTTGTATCTACGTTTTATTCTCTACAATTACATAATCACTTATAAATATACGCTAAAACATTTACAACCCACCCAAAATGATACTTTTAAGTTATAAAAAAAGTTCAACAAAGATGATGAAACAGTTGAACTTCGAAATGTGGTGAATTCTTAAGATTTTAACATTAAATGAAGTTTTAACGTGACAAAAACAAAGTGCTGCAGTAAAACTACGCCTTAAAACATGGTGGTATAACCTTAAATGAATAAAATAACGGGACACAACAGCCAGACAGGATGGAAACGGTGGCGTTCATACAATCTCAATAACTACATTGTCAGCGGTTGCTTATGTGACCCAACAATGCGTTAATATGTCAATGTTGAGAGCGCGCAGAGGTGGCCCCGCCCCGTCCAGCTACACGCTCAGTATCGCGGCTGCTCGCCTGCGCGCAGTGCGCAGACCTGGACGGATCAAGTGCACCGACCGCTGTTCATCTGACCCACTCTGTTCCCTGCACTTTACTTTTATTTGCTTCTCGGGAGCAGAAAAGCATTAAAAGTTACGCACAGGACGCGTTAGTCGGACCTTCCGCCAGCTTTACATAATAGTTTGCATCACACGTTTATTGGAGCGAATTTGGGGATCACGCGATGAGCGCCGTCGTGGCCACTGACGGCCTGTTCTTCTCCGCTTTACAGCCCAGCACCTCGGTCACCACATATGCGGTCCCGTCCGACGACCAGCTGGCGAGGGATCGGCTGTCCAAAGTCAAACGCGTCCAGCAACAGGTCCAGCAACGCATGGCGGAAAAAGCGACATCCCTGTCGCGACTCAACGCTTCCCACTTTACCTCCACAGGTGAGTCGCTGAGTAACATTTACCTGCTGTACGAAGAAACTCGTTGCTTGTAACGCATCGTGTGTTTTATAAAACTTTCTTAAACTCTTTTGTTACCTGTGTCCCGTTAAACGACAGGACAAAATGTCAACAATTAAATGGGATTAGATTGTAGTGGGATAATGTTATTGTTACTATATATTGGGAAGTAAAACATTTAGGGAAGTCGCACAAATAAGCGACGAATTTATGTGTAAAGTGATGCTGAAAATTTGTTTTGCAACTACATGCAAATGTTGTTTGACACACAGCCGGTTCATTCATGCAGGTGTACAAACAGCCGAAACGTTGTTTCGTTTCACTTTTGGATGTATTTTGCGCTTTGCTGTTATACAGCAACTTGTGCCTCACCCCCAAACCCCTACACTGACCGAGAGAAGTAAGGGCAGAGTGTTTTAAACCCAAACTTCTGTGGACTGGAACACGACCTATTGTTCTTTAAAGAGACCTTGACAAGATATATGGAGTGTTTTGTTTTCAAATGCAAATCCTTAGGATGGATCGTTCAGGCATGATTTAAACTACAGATGTCAGCTATTGGAGTGTGTGTGTGTATGAGTGTGAGAGTGTGTGTGTATGAGTGTGAGAGTGTGTGTGTATGAGTGTGAGAGTGTGTGTGTATGAGTGTGAGAGTGTGTATGAGTGTGAGAGTGTGTGTGTGTGAGTGTGTGTGAGTGTGAGAGTGTGTGTGAGTGTGTGTGTGAGTGAGAGTGTGTGTGTGAGTGAGAGTGTGTGTGAGTGAGAGTGTGTGTGTGTGTGAGTGTGTGTGTGTGTGAGTGTGTGTGAGTGTGTGTGAGTGTGTGTGAGAGTGTATGTGTGTGAGTGTGTGTGAATGAATGTGTGTGAGAGTGTGTGTGTGGGAGGAAGGCAGATAACCCATGGGAAAGGTATCTCTTCTCTCTGGGTGAGATAGGAAGGTAGAAATGAGGACAAACCTCACCCCCCCTCCTCCACTGCCTCATAAAACGTTTTTACATAGTCCAGGTGACATACCTCCAACTTTACTAATACCTGCACAGTTTAGCCAGACGTGGCATTAAAAGTCACACGTTAGCGGAATATGTTTATACAGGTTGTACATGATGGTGTGATATCACATTTCAGGAGGATGGATAAAAGACGGTAAGTCACACATTGATTATACAGTGTAGTTCAAAACGTTGTCCCAGCGTACAGTTATAGGTCATGAGAATGTTCCCCTAACGCTTCCATTAAGCGTTTAAAACGTTATTTTAAATGTTATAACTGTTAGTAATATTTATGTTCTAGGAACATTCTAAATGTCCAGTTTGTAGATGTTATTTTAACGCTGCTTTGTTATGCGAACATTATTTAAACGTTTCAATTCTGTAATGTTTCTAAAACGTTACCGAATAATGTTTTTAACATATAAATGAACAAAACGTTGATTTTTAAAGTTACCAAAAAGTTTTTGATAACTTTAAAAGATCTTTTAAAGAACGTTAGCCAGCGTTCTGAGAACGTTCCCTGTTCGCTGTGGTGTCATTCATATTACTGGAAGTTACATTGCCGCTCGGTAGCGTTTGATAAAATCTAACAACAAGAGCATCTTTTGTGAGGCCTGTTAGCGTGAGGAATGTTAGACATGTAACCTTTGACCCTATTGTTGACCCTAATCACAATAAGTGACTTGAAAGCTTCTATCCGGTCAGTGATAGTAAACAAGTTTGGACGTGACCTTTTAGAAAGAAAGAGGATGTGACCAGCTGGGATTTTTATTTCCATCAAAGATTTTCTTTCAGTCATCTTACTCCTCCTGTTTGAAATGCAGAATAGTTTATAATAACAAAGCACAGCTTCCGTTTAATACAACAGCAGCAAAATATTTTAACCCAAAAAAAGAACCAAGAAGTATATTTAGTTTTAATAGTTTTGTTAACATGTGGACTCTGTGTGACCTGGAATGTGACACAATGTGCTTGGTCACAACAGTCCTTTGCTAATATAGCTTTCTGCCTTTTGACTCATGTTGATTTATCAGTAGCTGAGGTCTGTTTTAGCTGATGCTTTGAATAGACTTGCGTCGAATTGTTGTGTCAACATTTCTGAACAGAGTGACCTTGCAAAGCAGTCTTTAAAAGTTTTCCTTCACATCCAACAGTCACGCGAAACATGCCGCTCACACTTTGCTGTTTAGTTGTCAGTTTGATTTGTGGTGCTTATCTTGTATAGCTACGATTTCTGGGAATGTTCTAATGCAACTAATGCTATCGAATTCTTAATGGTGTCATTCGCTCGATGTGTTCAGTATGTTTAATTTAAAGCTCTCGCTTTATCTGTATCATGTTTATGTTGTTTATTTATGCTAAATGATGCTGTAAATCTTCATAATGTTTAAGTGTTTCATAATGGAGTTGAACATATTAAGGTAAACAGCCGACAGATTTTTCTTCGTAACATCTGCCAGATTTAATCTGGTCGTCACGTATTGAGCAATTTCCTCTGACACTGTTATATAGAGGTTATGTTGAAATCTCTCCTTTGGGAAGAACAATATATGGTATACCCATTTAATTTTTTTCAGCACAGTTGTTTGCCTATCGTTTGTCCCCTTCAGTGATCTTGGATTGGAAAGCTGACTTGCTTTGGTTTGTTGCGTTTGAATACAGGCTGTTAGTTTTGTACTGTCCCATTGCTAAATCATGTGGTTTTCTTTCATAGTGGTATTAAACAACAGAGTTTCTCATCTTTGTTCAGAACAGAATGTAAGTGTTCCAAAACGAAAGAAAGAAAGACAGAAAGAAAGAGGTGCAAATTGAGTATTCAAGCATTTAAAAAACACTACAAAAATAAGACAAAGGACCACCCTATGATGTCATCTCTTCCCTCATCATTCTGTTCTGTTGTGATCGCTATAACAGACTTCCTGTCCAACCGCTTCCTCTGGAAACGTCTCGGAGACTTTGACCTAATGTATGTCACATACCTGTATGATGTACACAGCTGATAAAAACTGTTGAAAAATTTAAACAGGCTTAGCAGTGATAGAAACCTGATCTCTTAAAGTTCTGAGCTGAATGCAAAAATCACGGGTCACACAGAGGATTGTGTGCTTTTGTAGAGCTTTGAAAATAATCCCATCAAAATAAAAGCCACCTGGGAAGGAAATTTCTTTTGTGATTGTTCTTCCTCAGCGGTCATTTATCTAAAACAGATAAAAAGGCAGTTAACTGTAGTTTAATGTGATAACACTCAAGGCTAACAAGTGCAGTAAACTGAGATGTTAGTAGCAAATCACTCAGAGATAAAATGAGGTAAATGTGTGAATTTTATAATCGTCTTCTTTTTCAGAACTGAATGGCTCATCCACCACAAGATACCAAACAAAAGACGCCGGGTTCAGTTCCAAGTCTGTGGTGTACAATGGCAACAGAACAATAGCAGTAAGTGTGACTATATTTACATTAACTTTGAGATAAACAGCTAATAGTAGCTAACGGTGTATCTGAAGAGCCACAGTCCTCTTACAATGATGCTTTGTGTGGCTGCACCCGTAACACACAATGGTGCGGTATGTTGCATTCTCTCGGCGAAGCTGCATTTAGAAGATGAAGTGCGAATCTGGCAAGCTGTGGAATCGAGTTCAGAGCCCAGTGTGCTGAGCTCAGGGGCTAATCTCAAACATTCCTGACCCGAGACCTCCAGCCAAATGGTGGAGGGTCTGTCCTAAAACGGCACAAAGCCAAACCAATGCATTGTTTATTTCATAATGTTGATAGTCATACAACTATTTTGAGTTTTTATTTTTCTCTTATTCCTCCTTTACTCAGACCCCTCGGCCGTCTCAGTATGTTGGAGGATTTTCATCTCGCTCCATGGGAGAAATGGGAACTCGCCACAGGATCAGCCGGGGGGTCCCCATGCCTGCTGTGGTGGGCCGTCAGTACATGCACCACGACGATGGTCAGATGTACGCAGTGGAGTCCAGAACAATGAATCGGCCCGAGCAGGACGCAGCATACACCAGTGGGCATACAATGCAGCGGCAGTCTTCTCCTGTAGTCGGTTGGATGCAGACCTACACCCAAGGCCCTTCGCCTAACGTGGCGCGCAGACAACGCACCCTGAGTGGGACCCTGGCACAGGAGGGATTCAACAGAGGGTGGAGGGAGTCTGAGTTTGCTCATGAATATTCATTTAAAGGCCCCTCCCACCGTACCATCAACCGCATAAATAATCGGCAGGTGCAGCAACAACAGCAGCAAAGGTTAAGCGGCGGTTCCATGAACTGGCAGCAGATGTCCACAGGGGGCAGCAGCATGGTGGGTGCTGGGTATTACCAGGGCACCATAAGGAGGGCGGGGTCTGTTCATAGCATGAAGAGCGTCGGTCGGGGTGCTGATGTGTGTGACGGAATGGTGGATGAAAACACAGATGCTATTGGCGGGTAAGAGAACAATTAAATCTATAATGATGTGCAGTAAAATAATGGCATGACAAAATTTATATTTTATATTATGAAAATGTTATATTATTTTTATATTTTATATGAAAGTTTAATTTACTGTATGGTACTGTATGGTAGTGATTTCTATTTCCTTTTAAATTAATGTTGAACGTTTTTGTGTTTAAACAGATTTCAGAACCTGGACATGACGACAGCAGTCAACTATCTCTTATTCCCTGATGTTGCCCTACAGACAATGGGAGCAGCGTACATACAGCATCAGTGTTACCATAGCAACGAAGCAAAAATCATGGTAAAGACTTTTTTGTCTATGATATGAAACAAATGTGAAACAAGAAGCACTCATTAAAATACATACAATACAAGAATTGAAATAAGTAAAATTGATACCCGCACTGAAAACACTAATGTTAATATTCAACACTAGTGAGTGGCCTTCTTGCATGTATAAAGGACATTTTTTCTGTGTTTTTTTTATACCACGGATACTGTACTGTAATTGTTCTCCCGGTACAGTAAAATGACTTATAATCTAATATTTGATGTTTTCCTTAGGAATAGCCACAATTAACTGAGTATTAGAACAAATTGACAGCAATGGTTGGTCATAAAAATGCAACAATTGCACGTCTGGCAACCATTGTGTGTTGCGACTGAGATGCAACTGTATGCAGATGAGGTCCAGCAGACCTGCAGTCTGTTTAAACAGGATTAGAGGGTGTAAACACAGGAAGTGTTTACGCCAGATAGAGCGACAGACAGAACGCGTCAGTCAGTGACGGCTTTTAAAAGCAGAGCTCTGTTTAAATTCACACGCCATCTTAAAACAGCACTCATGATACGAGAAGTCACTGGGACAGGACAACAATTAAACGCAGCTCTGAGGGAAACCCCTATTGTTCCAGGCTGATTTAGTTGCCGAATGGAAAGAATGATCAAAATGGCTTCCATTGACCTGATTTATTTCCCCCCCACTGGTGTTCAAGGCGAGGTTATCATAGTTCACTAAAACCATTCAAACATTTGTGTTAACTGAAGAAAATGTCTGCAGAAATGTTTTTTAAAAGTCTGAGTGAAATGTTGCCTTAGCAATACACTGAAAGTTTAGGCTAAAGCACTAAAACTATTAACTAAAAATAATTGGAATTGATGCATATTATATAGCAAAATTAAAAACAAAAATATAATAAAAGTGTGGAATGAGAGCTAAAACATTAATGTGAAAATTGTCAGTTGAAGAAAATTAAACTTTATAACACTAAGTCTGAATAAAAGATTAATAATGTTTGGTTAAAACAAACAAAAAAATCAGGTCCTTTTAGATATTAGCGTAATGTATAATAGCATAACTGATGGAGCGTGATCAGACTCAGTGCTACACTGTCTTTTCTTCACTGCTGTTATATGGTTCATTCAGACCAGCTGGAGAAATACCTTTATTCTACCCTAATCTTTGTCCAGGGCCCTCGGGGGCAGAACATTCCGCCTCAGAGCACATCAGGGCAAAACACAGACAGATGTCTGAACAGGTTGCCATGTTGGACAGGAATCTTAGAAAACATCCAGCTAACAATTTGAGGCTGAAGAACTTTCTGTACTGTTTCCAATAACTAACAGAAACATTGAAAGTTATGGGTTATAGAAATGTTATTTAAAGATTACTTTAAATTCTGTAACATTTTTAAAACGATCTGTTATAAAACATTCTACTAATGTCACTGCAAGAACAGTTTTGATAACTTTGAGAGAACTTTTTCCTGTTAAGAGAAAATTTCCTGTTAGCTGGGCTGTCGTTTTTTTCTGTAAAGTGTAACACACAGAAACTAGATTCTGAGATAAAGAATTATTATGAATGAAGGTTAAAATAAACTAATGAAAAAAGATGTTTGGGTTTTTAAAAGATAAACTAGATTTGCTCATGTGATGTTTATGGGTTCTGATATAATTGTGTTCACAGGTTCGCAGTCTGAAGGGAATCCCTGCATTAGTGCAGCTGTTTAACAGCGAGAACCAGGAGGTGCAGCGATACGCCACGGGTGCTACGCGGAACCTCATCTATGAGAACATGGACAACAAATCTGCACTTATCGAAGCCGGTGGAATTAACAAATTAATCTGTGCTTTAAAAGAAACAGATGATGAACTGCGCAAAAATATCACAGGTAAACCTGTGACACTGCAGGTCACATGATGTTAACATGTTCCCAGAACGTTGGCTAACATTTTGTAACAGTTCAGAATGTTATGCTATTATAAATTACACTAATATCTAAACAAACTAAAATTGTTAGCTGGGTATTATCAAAAATCTGTTTTCGAATCCAAACTTCACTACAATAATATGGAATGAAACACATATTATTTAAAGAGAGATTGAAGTGAATTGTGCATATTTTAGTAGCTTTAATTTAAGACAAGTACAAACAGGACAAAAGTCCATCTTGGCTGGTTTTGAGGACACATCTAAAGCATTTTTTGTTAGTGTGAACAGGTGAAGTGAAGCAGTGTTGAGAAACAGAAAGAGAGGAAAACTCTCTGACTGTTAATGGAGTCACTCCAAGCCTCAGATCCAGGGGGAATTTACGCTCCAGAGGTTATTGTGCACCGTGAGTCGTGCCCCTCCTCTCACATGGGCACATTCACTTAGTAAACAATCCCTGACATTCTTCACTGCCCCATTTTGGGTTGCCAAGTCTTCTAGTGACATTTCATGTCTTGATTCATCGCGTGTTAAAAACCTCACAAGACACTAGCGGCTTAGTTTTTTGTTTTGTACACATCCCCCACGGCCATTTTAATGATCTTAGACTTAGAAGAAAACAGAATTTTTTCACGCAAGGAAAAACACAAAATGATTGTATATTATATAATGAATTATATAATGAATGCATTACATTGTAAATCATATGTTTGGGTTTTAGATATGAATAGTATTAATTATGCTTGCCTTTAATATTATTAATAATTATAAATGATAAACTTTTCTTCTTACATTTGAATATTTTTTGCTTCCAACATCACACAGTTGTTTTTTTACAGTAAAACAAGAATCTTTTTCAGTATTATTCCAGTGTTAGATTATAATACTAGTTCAGGTAAACATTCAAACTTTACAGGGCAATTTCTGCTCTTATATAATAGCCTGTAGCTGCCACACAAAACACAGCTTCATATTTTCAGAGCTGAACAAACTTTGCAGGAGGCTTGTTACCTAGACACAAGTTACTGAGGTTTTGTTAGAGGAGGCAGCATAAATAAAGTTTTTTAAATTATCCAACTCAAATCAGTTTGTCTTTTTGGACTCCAGACAGCAAAACCACAAAAAAAGTCTATAATAAACCAAATTGTTTAGGTGGTTTTCCAGCTAACAGTTTTAGGTTGTTTACCTAACATTCGTATTACATATCAAAAAAGTTATTTTGTAAGTTTCAGGAATGTCCAATTTTTAAGACACTATATTAACATTATTGCTTGGAAATAAGATAAAATGTTTAATGACATTTTCTTTTGTAACGTTTATAAAATGTTCCATTGTTTACTCAAAAATAATGTTTTTGATATACCAAAAACGTTCTACAAACATTACTGCAAGAGCCTTTTTAATAACTTTAAAAGGAACTTTTAGAGAACATTAGCCAACATTCAGAGAACATTTCCTGGGCGATGGGTCTTTTTAATGTGAACTGTCAGAGGTGTTTGTCAATAAAGATTTATTTGCCCAACATTAGCAAACACACCTGAACACACCTTATGAGTGAATTCTCTCCTTATCTTTGTCTGTAGGTATTTTGTGGAACCTGTCTTCCAAAGACAGTCTGAAGGAGAGAGTCGCAAGAGAGAGTCTGTCTGATCTGACGGAGCTAGTGCTGGTACCCCTGTCTGGAGGAGGAGATGCTGGAGTCATTCAGCAGAGCCCGTCTGAGGTCGAAATATTCTTCAACACCACCGGATGCCTGAGGTACAACCACACACACACACTCTCCTGTGCTTCTGTACGGCTGGTCACACTCTGCTGATAAATTCAGGTACAACTAGAACTACCTGGTCAGGTTAACAAATATTTCAACTTTCCAAAAATCGCTCAGGCCGATTGGCGAGATGTTTATCGACTTGAAGATCGTGAAGAACAGCTGACAAGATCGAACATCTACAACGCTTTTGTTTCCTCATTAGATTTATCCACATTTATAGAAGCAGGACAGATTAATGCTTTAAAGCTTTTATGTAGAAAAACACCTTTGATATGGTAATTCCTCCATTTGTATGTTCCACCAGGAACCTGAGTTCTGTGAATGAAAGAACCAGGCAGCAGATGAGAGAAACCCGAGGGCTGGTAGACTCTCTGGTTGGATACATACAAAACACCCTGGAGGAGGGGAAAGCAGAGAACAAGGTCAAAAATAAACACCACATATGTATTTAGCAGCTTTGAGTCTGTGCACTAATACGGCCATATCATCTTTGTTTATTAAAAACTGTCTGAATGGCAATTAACAAACATTTATCAAATACAAGCAGCAGTAGTTATAAGTAGCTTTTATGTGCTGAACTGTGCTGAACTACAGCATCTGTATGTCTTATATATTGTTCATTCTTGATTTGTTAAGGGGGTAGAAAACTGCGTATGTGTCCTGCGGAATCTGTCCTACCAGCTGTACACGGAGATCCCTGCCTCGGTTCGGATGCGTCTGGAAGGGCCGACTCGGGCTCAGAACACACGGCCCGGCGACCCCATCGGCTGCTTCACCCCACAGAGCAAGAAGAGTAAAGATGTTAGTCAGTCCGTTTTTTTATCCTGACTGTTCTTGTGCAAATAGCTTTTTTTGTGTTGTTCATTGGTTTATTGGTAACACATTAGTATGTGAAGCACATATTCAAGTTAAACGTTTAAAGGCTTTATTGTGATATGCACATATCACAATATGTGTTCCTATATTACATAATATATATATATATGTACGTACATATATACTGTATATATACATATGTATATATGTATATGTATATATGTGTGTGTATATATACGTGTCTGTGTGTTTGTGTATGTAAATGCAGTATATGTATATAGATGAGTTGATAATGTGTCCCAGCAGATCAGTCAGGATCTGACATTCTCTGAAGTTGCACGAGTCCCTAAAGGAGCCGAGTGGTTGTGGCACCCGCAGATCGTAGGCGTGTACAGCCGCATGCTGCAGGTCTACGGGATGAACGCATGCACACGTGAGGCTGCAGCTGGAGCGCTGCAGAACATCACAGCGGGGGAGTACAGGGTGAGAACTGATACCCTCAACCAGATTCATGCCGTTCAATTACCCAGCAGACAGGGAACATTCTCAGAACGTTAGCTAATGTTCTTTAAAACCTTTCTTGGGGTTATAAAAACATTTCAATAACATTCTTAAAACCATAACAGTACTGTTAATGCAACAACCAAAATCTGGGTGTTTAAAATTAACATTTTTATTATTTAATGGAAATGTTTGGATAACGTTTCAACAACCTAAAATTGTTACTTGGCTAATTAGTTTCATAATCTCAGTGTATCTAACTTGATTATATTTATCTTCAATAACTTTGTAATGTTTATTGTATGTTCTGAAACGTTTTGCTCACTGTACCTTCTGTTACAATCTCGTGTTTTTTTCATCTTTATTTCTTCATGTCTTTGTTCTCAATATTCTCCTGTGTGTTTTTATCTGGCTGGCTTTGCAACAAATTGCTCTTGCCCTTCCTTCTTTTTCTCTCTCGTTTTCCTGCTCATTTATTTGCTCGCTCGCTCATTTCCTTTGTTCCATCGTCCAGTGGGCGTCCGTGTTGAGTCGTGTGGCTCTGGAGCAGGAGCGAATGTTGCCGGTGATTCTCGACCAGTTACGAAGCCCCACAGACGCTGAGCTGCGTTCTCTCACGGGTCTGCTGAGGAACCTCTCTAGACACTGCAGAAACAAAGCTGATATGGGTGAGTGAATGACCTCACAGTTCTCCATCTTTAATTTCAGTTTAATGAGTCAAATTTCCCAGCCAAGATCTCAGCATTCTGCCAAAGTGTCTTGCGCAAGCAGCTAACTCAATAAATAACTAAAAATTCACTTTGGCAACGGGTATGTTTGTGTTTTTCGCTGCCTCTCACTACTTTTTCATCTTACCTCATAACCAGCTAACAGAAAATGTTTTCAGAGCATTGGCTAAAGTTCTCTCAAAGTTATCAAAAACATTCTTGCAATATTAGTAGAATGTTATATATCATATCAAAACGTTACTCTTAGAGTTATTTAAACATTTTGAAAACATTACAGGATTAAATAATGTTTAAAAAATGTTTTCTTTAACCAAACAATATTCATTTTTTCAATTAATATTAATCTATTAATTATCAATATTATTATTAATACAAAATTTCAAAATAACGTTTTTGTTACTCAAAGGAATGTTTTGGAAACATTCTTACAACACACAACTGTTAGCTGGGTAAGGGCACATAAGATGTATTTCTTACACACTGTTTGTCTCCCACACATTCTTTCACTTGATCCCACATACATCAGACTCACTTCTGAGTATATCTGCCGTCCATTTATCCCAACCCCCACTCGGACCTCGGCTGTCCGCTTCCACTGTATTCCACCCCACCAAAGCCACAGGACGCCTCCTCCATCACCCACTCGTACATCACGCTTCCTGTTTGTGTAACTCCGAGTGTGAATCGTCTTTCCTTTCAGCTTCTAAAGTGGTGGGTGTTCTAGTGGCTAAACTCCCCAGTGACGGACATCAGAAGGAGCCCTCTAGCGACGCCGTGGTCAACATCTGCGGGGTTCTTAACAATCTGGTCACGGGAACTTCTGTAGCTGCAAGAGATATCACCTTCTTTGATGGACTGCCCAAGCTGGTCAGCATTAAAACATCCAATGACAACAGGTATAGAATCGCTATGGTTACAGAAGCTTTTTGTCAGCGTTTCCTGGACATCCGGTGTCCAGAGTTTAGCTCCAGCTTCACTCAGCATCTCATAATCTGCTTTATAAGAGTTTGATCAGTTGGTTAAAGTGTGTTTGATTAGGGTTGGAGCTAAACTCTGGACACTGGAACTCACAGAGCAGGACTGGGCCCCTTCTTTACATAATTACTGCTATTGCTTCAGAAATCAAGACTGAAAAGGACTCAAAAATGCTTAATCAGAACAAAGATAAAATGTTGTAAAGTGCTGTAAGTTTTCCCACCAAATTTATTGGGGTGCAGTCCAGAGCCCTGGCTATTGTTATGTAGTTTTACCCTTTTAAATTACAATTATTTAATTGCTTAACCAGATGACATTCTGTTATGCTGAATTGTTTAGTTACTGATATTTTTAGCCACATGTCGCTGTGGGTAAACCCACCTCACGGCTGTTGCAACATAGCCTACATGCTGTTTCATTATTTAACTCTTTAATTAAGGACACAATGTTGCAGCTTCTCATGTTTCTGTTTTGTTTCAGTCCAGGGAAGCTAAAGGCAGCCAGGGCTGCTTCCACAGTTCTGTGTAATATGTTTCAGTACAACAAACTCCACAGAGACTACAAACAGGTGAGCCCAGAGTCCACACATCAGTTTACTCTGAGCAACATGTATTAAGACAAAGACCTCTTCTCTGTTATCTGATATTCACTAATGTAAATGGATCCCATATTGTATACAGACACTGATGGTGATGAGAGTGTGTGTGTCTGTGTTAGAGAGTGTGTGTGTCTGTGTTAGAGAGTGTGTGTGTGTAAAGAGGGAGAGAAAGAACAAGAGATGTGTGTTTGTTTAGTAAGTTTCGGTCTGGTCAATGGTCATTACTTTTTTTTGGCAGGTCAGTAAATGTTGGCAGTTGCGGTGTTTGAATAGTTGTTTTACTGTGGGTGTAGTTGTTCAAATGCCCATCACTGTGTTCCTCTATATGTTTACACATGTATCTGCTGTCTGTCAGTAATACAGCTGAACTGGACACACATTTCTCCGAACCGATTGCTGATTTTCAGTCCCTGTTCAAGCAAATGTTTCTTTGAGTTTATGTTGGTAACAATTATTAAAAATATGTTTGTATATCTAAAATTTTTTTTATTTAGTGCTGACAGCAGAAGGTATATTATGTCTGTCAGGCTGTTATTCTGTTGAGAAATACCAACATAACATTGACCAGCTTTGTACTGATGTTGAACTTTATTTTTTTCCAAAACAAAATGGTTGCCAGACATTAAATTGTACTGACGGTCTTTATATAGGCTGGCTATGTGTGTGTCTTCTGCTCTGTGGTTTAAAAGGCATAAACTCATCATAGCTGAGGCTTCCAACCTTTTGTTGCATTGCTGTTCTGTTTTGCTACTGAGAATGAAGCTGTAGTTTAAGTTATGGTTCTGCTATGTGTTACAGAAAGGATTTACGAGGCGGGATTTCACAGATACGGCCATCTAATCTAACCAGTGTAAACTCTGTGGAGAAGATTACAGGATTTCGCTCATCTTTACACCAATGTCATGAAGAGGCTGTGAGCAGACTCAAACACACACACTGAGGCATTAACTCCACAGTTTTCACTTCATAAATCTGAGCTGGCAAACCTTTGAGTATTACAACATGCCACAGATTCAGAGAAATTCGCTCAGTGCACCTGAAAGTCCCATTTGTGTGTGTTGGCTGAATCTGTTAACACAACAGGTTTATCTCCCATTTATCTACATAATGCAATAGATAGAACTAATAATTTTATGAAACTTGCTATTTTTACATAGTCAGAAATTTTTAAATTTGCAGAGTAGAGGTTGGATTAACGGTTTTATGAAGTTATGACGACTGGAAAGGTTTGGGTAGAAAACTGAACTAGTTGCTGGTTTATCAATATTATTCATCTTGGCTTTACAAGTAACATCCCTGCTGGTTTGAGTGACGTTAAACTATGTCTGAAATAAAAAAACATTGGAGCTAAATATCACATTAAAGCTTTACTTACATTGGAAAGCACAAATATAACACGCCCACCGTCTTACATTAATACATTTGTATTATACAACTCAACTAAATTCATGATTGTGTAGCAGAAATAATTCTGTGCTTGTGTGACAAATGTAATGAATGCATTAAACAACTGCAAACCATTGTGTAATATAGTAACGTTCTTTAAATGTTTGTGCGGTCAATCTAACCGCCCGTGGTGCTAAAACATTCACATTAATTGGCTTTCTGTATGTATTTAAAGTGTTTGTGGTCTTCAGCTTTTCAATTCCTAACTAACAGGGATCGTTCTTAGAACATTAGCTAACATAACAGTTGTGTCAAAGTTATTGCAGTAATATTAGCAGAACATTTTAATGCATATTTTAAAAACATAATTTTTTTCAGTGAAATGTAATATACATTTTTAATAACCAAGGATTAATGTTAATACAATGTTTAAGAAACTGGACATGTTGAACGTTCCTAGAACATTTAAGAACATTTGTAAACTGTTAGCTGTGTTACAATCTTCCACAGATTCTTCTCATAAATTGAGTCACTTTGTACATTTGAGGATTTTCTCACAACCTTTGGTGTTAATAATGGAAACTGATATCAAAGACTCATAACATCTTCAGGCTGTGACCTGACATAAAACACTGCCAGGAAATGACAACACATGTCTTGTTCTTCTCAGTTTTGAGGACTTTTTGAGGCTAATAGCTGAAGGGTTGGAATGCATGAGGTCAGTAAGAGATTGTTGCGTTTGACCTTTACTTGAGAGCCCAGGAGTTACATCCTGAGAAACTGACGGGAAAAATCAAGATAGGGACAAACAAAAGTAAGAAAGAAACAAGAAAGAAGGCAGACAGAAAACACCTTGTTTCACTCTTTTAAAAAAAGAAACGTTTTTTAGTAGTAAAATTTTCACAGATGACAAAAATTCAACACATGACTTCTATACACAAGATAAGAAAAGTATAGCAATTAAATGTGAGGTCTCTTAATTCGAAAGGCAGTCCGTATTTTCTTCATCTCTGGTTTGGGAGTTTGAGCCAAATGTGTTTAGTGGAATGAGTTCCACACGCCCACAGAAATATGCACACATGACATTACGTGCTTCCTTCTGTTTTACTAAACAGTTGTTATCTCTAAAGCAAACACGTACAGCCGCTTAACACAATGCACAGCTCACATAAAAGTTTAGCTTTTTGGACTCTCACAAAATCCTAAAGTTGGTTTATCGTAAAAACTTTATTATAAGAAAGCGACACTTCACTTTGTGCAAAGGGTAACTATGGAATTTTCTCGTGGAATAGAACATTTCATTAGTTGTAGCTGTAAGTCGGTAGTGCAGGAAAATGTCTGCACCTCTACTGACACCTAATGGAGAAAAAAACTGACAGCTTTACTGTACAACCACCTTCAAATCTTCTTCATCGTTACATTCATTTTCTGGTACATGAACATTATATATAATGTATGCATACGTGTGTGTATAAAAACATTTCTCAGCAGGAAAACAACACAGTGACATTGTGAAGCTACGGACAGTATTAAGATATATGGCACAGTCTCTCAGTACTTCCTATTATGCCCTGAAAATATTTAATGATACAATCAGGTCCTCACATTTTAAATGATCCAAATGGATCCTGGTTTGTGTGGGAGTGTTTTAATTCTGTATTTTCACAGTTTATTTAAAAAAAAAAATTTTCCTGCTCTGAAATGGAGTAAACATTTAAATAATGCATTTTAATTCATGACGCAAGCAACACAGGACTGTTTATCCTTCTGAGGCAGATAAAATCAGATTCTTTCTTTAAAGCACCAGTCAGGCATTCAGATGACAAAAATGAGATCAGATGTTTCGGTGGAGCGATAAGATCCTTGTCGGCAACCGTCACTTCCTTGTGACACCAGAACATGTTGCTGTGATTGTAAATGTTTCTTTAATCCATGTTATTCACAAGAATCTGGCTTGGACCCGACACAGTTCACACGTCAGTTGATCTGCTGTCATACAATGCACTTACTATCCTGTTGGACACCAGAACCAGAAATCAGCACCACACAGAGGGAAAATGTGTACAAAATACATCACTGCTTATGCGTATTTTAATGCCTTCATGTTATGTGGCAGGGGCTGCAAGTATTCAACAGACTTACAGACTGAAAACAGACTTACAGAAGTTCTTTTTTAAGTCTCTTCAGTTTGTCCTCCAGTCTTTCATTCTTCACTTTTATGGGACTGTCGGGTATAAACCAGGCAGCAATAAACTTGCACAGCACCACCACATGCTGTGCAGAGAGACGCATACAGCTTTCATAAGTCTGCTTATAAATAAACACTAGAAACAAGATTTACTTCTGATGGTCATGATTCATGTTTGATTAAGCTGGTGAAGTGAAAACAAAGCGCTAGTAGTAGCACAAAAAAATAGAAGAAATAGTTTTACCTCAAACAGAATAATGAAGGCAAAGCGGACGGCCAGAATCAGCCAAAACTGTGGGGTGAGACTCTGGTCTTCATCGCTGCGATAGTCTCTGTAACTGTTAAATACACACACACACACACGGACTTATCAGGTACTATTATAAGAAACACTCACACATACAAGACCTCAGAGAAACATGACTGGCCCACCTGCACTGAGTAACATTGAAGCCATTCTCTACCATCTGTTTGTCATTAAAGTCTTTGAGCACCTGAACATTAGACATATACGCTGTTGCCAGAGTGCCGTTGATATAGCCGGTCATGCATCTGTAAGACATAATAAACGGTGAACTGGGATGCGTTTTGTTTACAACTGATTATAGTGTGAGAGAGTTTTGGTAGTTGAAAGGCTCAAAGGTAATAATTTGAGAACAGGAACAGGAAGTAGTATCAGGTGTTGGACTCACTCCAGGTCATCTCTGGTGCTGTTAGCACAGGGTCCGTAATGGTACCGATACACCAGACGGGGAATGAAATCCGACGTAATGCCAATTACCAGCCCATTAGCAATGACAGCCATCACCCCCACAGCTTCTAATATTTTAGTCCACACACCTGCAATAAAACAACAAAACATGATGATGAGATGAAAAGATCCCAGTTTACAGGTAACGCAGGAAAACAGGTAAATTGTTTTCCCAAAGTTATCAAGATGGTAACAGTAACATTAGTAGAACGTTTCTTACCATGATATATTTTCTGTGTCAAAAGCATTATTTTTTATTTGTTAATTGAATGTTCCCAGAACGTTGGCTACCATTCTCTAGAAGTGCTTCCAAAGTTATCAAAAACGTTCTTGAAGTAACATTAGCAGAACGTTTTTTACCATTATACATCATTTTAAAAACATGTTGTTGGTGGAACATTTAAAAATGACAGAAAAAAACTTTTGATAGTCAAGCAATAACGTTAATACAACGTCTATTAAACTGGACATCACTGTAACGTTATGGTTCATCAGGAGCGCGTTTACCGATGTCATTGGTCTTTTTGGGCACTAGGCGACGCTCCAGGCTGACCATCTTGATGGCGTCCAGTCTGATCTCAAAGATGTTATTGATTAAGGACAAAAAAGGAGCCAGAGGAAAAGCGGCCACAAAAATGGTGGTAAAACAGAACTGAAGCACTGAAACCACATGAGAAAGAACCAGTTACAGGATTTTAACATGGTAACATAAATGGTTTTGGTAAGACAGCGGTACTGTGAAACTGGAGCGTAACAGGTATCTGAAAAAGACACGAACCCATTTCCAAAAACTCATTAAACAAGCTGAAACAGTTGACATCAGTCAGCTGGTAATTGTCCAGCCAATTACGAAGCTTGCAGAGGTCACATGGGTCATAATTGCTCCCCTCATCCCGACATGCTTTTCTATAACAGTCGCCACACCTCCTGCGAATCGTCTTGGCTTTTGCCCGCTTAAAACACAGCTTTAACCAGCTGTGGAAGAAAAACAGACAGAAGGACAGAGTTACTCAGTTTGCTCTCGAATGTGTCAGGAAAGGTTTTGGTTTTAAATGTTTGTGACACTTACGGCACCGTGAACTCAAATATGTTGTTGATGGTTTGTTTGAGCACCAGGATAACAGACATCTGGATAAATAGATCTGTGAGGCAGCCGCTCGGATGACACTAACAGAAAAATAATGAAACGTTACTGTTGTGATTGTTCTGTTCCATTGCTTGCCACGCTAACATTACTATAACGTTACCTCTTCCAGTCTCCATTTCCCTGCTATTCGAACATAGTTTCCTGGATAGCCATTTATCCTGAGCAAAGCATACATGGACACTTAATGCAGTCTATTAGATTAAATAGAACTGCATACTACACACACACACACACACACACACACACACTAAACTTGTCAGTTTACCTTCCCAGAAAGAACGCCACATAAAACAGTGATGAGAAAAGAGTGAAGAACTGAAACGTAAACATCTTTATGGTAAAACTTCTCTCTGTGGCGGCAAATGAGCGAGTCTTCTCTGCAAAAACATCATTTGTCAACAATGTAATGGTTAATTTGGTTAATTAAGGACCAAGCATTGATTTAGCATGACTTAATACCCACCAATCGCACACAGTTTAAAGGACACAAATCTGTTGACCTGAAAAAAGACAGTGAATTAGGAAGTGGGTTCTATGAGCAGAGGGCACATTAAAGTATGATATATGTATGTGTGTGTGTGTGTGTGTGTGTATATATATAGTATGAATGTATATGTGTACACATTCATACTTATGTTAGTCCAAATATATTTATTTATGTATGTATGTATGTATGTATGTGTGTGTGTGTGTGTGTGTGTGTGTGTGTGTGTGTGTAGTACTAATATACATTAATACTGATCAGTCAGTACTCACTCGAGTCATGATCTGAATTGTGACATAGTGCAGCACTGCACCCAGTAACATGGCTATAGTGTTAGCGTGATCATGCAGGAAGTGCCAATCACTGTTAGACAGCACTATTGCAGATAAAACACGACAGATCACCAGCGCATGAGTCACACCGATGATCACCACCAGCTGAAAACACCAACATGTTCCTCTCTCTATTAAACCGCACATGATCATATGAATAAACAGTATTGATATGCAAACTCACCACTAGTGTGACCAGAAGAATCACCAGTATGCTGCGATAGTACGAGTGCTTGAACTCTTTCGGTTTACACTGGGGGTCGTTCACAATATCCAGAATTAACTCTTCCTGTGGACAGAAGATTCATTTCGCTTCAGTAGAAGATGCACAGAGATTATAGTAAAGTAAACACAGTGCAATTATTGTACCTCATCTTCACACCAGTCATACACTTTCCATTTGGACACATACAGCGCTCTGTGTCTCTTCCACAGCTCCAAGAACAGTGTGGCTATTACGACAACATCAACACATAAGCGTCAAGGTTAAAGAATGTGTTCATCGTAGCTAATGCACAAAACTTACCCCAGACAGCCATGAACATGGCAAATGCCACCGTCCCTTCGTTGTCAAATAGTTGGCTGACCTGTTTGCAAATAACAATGTTTTTGTCACAATCTGAAACGTATAGAAAAAACAGCTAACACATTTTACATTGCAAAGTGTTTGCATAACATTTTCATTCCAAAAAACTCTAATGTTCTAGGAATGTTTAACATCTCCAATTTTTTAGATGTTGTATTAACATTATAGCTTGGTTGTCAATTGACATGTTGTTGCTTGGATGCTTTGTTACTGAATATTGAATGTTTTTAAATGATCCACTAACAATTTTATAATAACAGTTTTAATATATAATGTTAAAAAAGGTTCTACTAACTACTGCAAGATCATTTTTGATAACTAAGAGAACTTTAAGAAAACGCTAGCCAACGTTCTGACAATGTTCCCTGTTAGCTAGGCAGTTACATGTGTATTTACCCACCTTAGCATATGTACAGGTGTCGGACAGTTTCCACACACGGCATGTCTTGTCACATCTGGGACACATGGTGATGTTGGAGTCACAGACTTCTTTGCTGTGAAAACACCACAATAACAAACATAACATTTGTGTTGTGATTTTACACAGACACACAGAAGTCAGTCAGTTTGTGTTAAATATACTCACATGAGGGGACTGGTATTGAAGAACGCAAGGCCATACAAGAACACAATGATACCAATGAAAGCAGCTGGGATCAGCATCCTTGTGTACCAGCCCAGCCACAGATAATACAGTGCAACTTTCTCCCCAAAATAGTCCCTTAAAATCACATGCAAACAGACAGTGTTAAAAAAATCAGGGACAAGACAGGGAACAATTTGACACCAGATGCAGAACATACTTCACGTCAGTGATGGGCTGTCTGAAAACTGTGAGGACTGCCAGCCAGTTTGCCCATTTTTTCCTCAATTTCTTCTGCTCTTTTTTCTTAAATAACCCACAAACAAAGTTGGGAACAATATTATTACAATCGTAAAATCTGTAGTAGCGTCACCACATATTATTATTAGTATTTCTGCGATCACAACAAATGAACATTTTTAGATAAAAGGGTGAAACATTTACCTCATGCAGACAGAAAATGGACTGGAAAACACCTTGAGTCAGAAGGTCTTCAAGAGCCTCTTACAGCGTAAAGAGAGACATTTTTAATGTATTAATTCAGTGAAGCTTCACCAAACTTTTCCCTCTCACAATGAGCTGAGGGCAATATTAGCCGTATGCATTGATCTGCTTTTCAAACTCTCGCTTGTAGCACATCCTGGTAGTTTAATGAAACTCATTCAACATGCAAACATTGGGACACATTAAAAACTAATGGAGACTGATTGTATGCAAGTTGAGGTGAATTGTTAGTTGTGGTTAAGACCAGGGGGAAAACAAGAAGGGGGAAGATTTTGAAGTCAAAAATATACAACCTATATGGTTCTTTGCAGAACCAAGAGAGGTTCTTCTTTTTTGTATCTTTTTTTTGTAGCAACTTTTTTTTACAAAGTGTTTTAACTTACCTCCACATCCTATATAAGTATGATGTAAAACAAAGTGGACGATCCTGATTCTACAAAACAAAGCAACAATGAGAAATTGGTACAAAGGATTTGGGTGGATAAATGGTTTTGTTTAAAATGCATTTTAGGGGGGCTCAGCAGGTACCTGGTGGAGAATGGGACACACATGTGGTCTCCGCTCCAGTTACAGGCATCTGAGACCTTTAGGAGATATTTGTACTTTGTAAAAATGTCTTCAGGGGCAGAGATGCCATAGAATACCTTTCCGGAATGTTCTATTTTCTGAGTAACAAGAGTCTTGTGTCAAACAGTAACACGTACAAAACAACTGAGATGCACAAAATGAGTGTGTGACAGAGCCAAACATACAGACACTGCAATGTTCTTCCATTTCAGTGCGTTAATAAACGCATCTTGCTTTTTAAACGACTGGTCCTCTGTGTCCTCAACTATATCAGCCACCAGAACATAGTCACATGACCGCAGATTGTATGAGGGAAACTGTATAAAATACAAAAACAGAAACAACAGGGTAAAGACATTTAAAGCTTATTTCAATTATACTGTATTTGTGTGAATAGGAAAGTTGGGCAAAATTCTGAATTGAGTGATTCTTTTTAAATGGAACGGCAGGACGTAATTTGCTCAATTAAAACTAAACGTATTGAACAATGGCATTCTGGGAAATGTAGTTTGTTTTCTACTAGGTGCATAATTCTAATTTAAACATAATGAAACACATATAAGGGGGGCATTTTAAACAAATGTATTTGCCTGTCTACTAGGTCTTTTTAAATGTATTTACACTTTTTTAGTGTAGTTTATGAATTTCGTTTTTATTCAACTGAATTTCAAATTGCAATTACGCCTCCAATTTGCTGCCTCAGTTTAAGAATTTGGTAAGAATTCAGTTCTGGGTAACACAGAACCCTGATGAAACCAGAAACAGGTGATGTGATACTGCTGTGATACTGTGAGTTTACTGGTACAGTCTGGGTTTTATGTGATTGTATGTGATTTTT
>JBAJNP010001014.1:0-71479 GCA_036877545.1 Yasuhikotakia modesta | reverse complement strand
GTTTGGTTATTTTACATACATATACATACAGTAACGTTTTATTGGAGCGTTACTGTATGTATATGTAAAACGTTTGTAATGTATATGTAAAACGTAAAACGTTTTACAACGTTTTATAAGGTTGAAATTAAAAAGTCTGAGATCCATTACATCAGCAGCAGTGTGTTGATTTAAAATGCTGATTTTATCATGTTTTAGAGAAGATTGAAAATGCCTTTCCTCTTGTACACCATGGATGCATCAATATACCAACTATATAGCACTGTACTATAACTATATATAACAATTAAATTAAACCACAAGCATGAAAATAATCAACATTCTAGTATCTAATGCATGAGGTTAATTAGATTAGTCGTAGATGCATTATGGTTTCCAAGCGACGTTGAACGTTTGCAGATAATTCTGAACATATATACAGTCACACATACCCATATAATTGATTATCATCATTGGCTGTGAACATGACTCACACATCAACATTATACATCCTGATCTGCCATTTTAAATAGCAATAGAACACCATTGGTCCAATATCTATTTTGCTACCGTAACCTTTTAACCTTTATCACAGGGATCCTGTTTAAATCATAGCTTAGCATATTGAGCTAAACTTCCTACAGAGCCAGTGACAGCCTGAGGGTCTTGACTGAACAATATTAATTATCTGGAATTTTCTTCCCAGTCCACCTGCTGATAAACAGCCTCATATGAATGATGGACGCATTCAAGGTCATATTCCGATAACGGCGCCATTTTTACCCCCTCAGTTTACCAGTTTTCTCCTCTTCTCCTGGGCAGATGCTGCCAGGGGCATTAGCACAGTGCCACAACAGCTCTGCCAGTTCCCATCAAGCGCATACCTGGCATCTGAGTCTCACCTTGACCTCCCGATGAGAAAAGAACGGGCTCTGGCCGTTCTCCCAGACTCTCTTTCCTCCTGGTCCATGTATGGACCCGGCGTATGTGCGGCAGTCAAATACAAATTGTGACAATCACCAAGCAGGTCTATTACAGACAGATTTACCACTGCTGGGAAACGCAGCAGGTTGCTCAGAGCTACAGTTGTTATGCCAACTGTGCTCCAAATACCTAATTGCAGAAACACCATCAATTGGCTGCTGCTACACAGACAAAGATGGTGTTTAAAGACCAGCAGACCAGGAAAACAAGAGAACCGGGAACCAAAGAGGTAAAATACACACATATTGAAACCAGCAGTGTTCAGACCACATAAGCCTAGTGCATTATAAAGAGATGGTATTTAGCTATGAAATGTGCAATTAGGACAATTAAATGAGAGCAGAAAAACTGTTTTTTTGATGGTATGCAGAAATCAGAGTTAATCCTATTGGTCATTTAACTTATTAGTTTCCATTAGACATTGCTGGTGTTATTTGCTCACACAATTTACTGTACATTGTAAATATATCTCATATATTTACAAAATATATACAACATATACAGGGTTCCTGTGGCTCAACTGGTAGAGCATTACGTTAGCAGTGCAAAGGTTGTGGGTTCGATCCCAGGGAACACAAGTACTGATATAAATGTATACCTGGTATTCACTCTAATCACTTTGGATAAAACGTCTGCCAAATGTATATAATATTTAATATTTAAGCCAAACAGCTGTCTGGGCAGGTGCACTCAGGTTTGAGGTCAATGCTATTCAGCCATAGTATACTTAGCAAATGCTAACCTTTCTTAACACAAAACTGACTAGACAACTTTTTAAAAAATTATTTTAAAAAGCTGCTTCACGACACAGCCCATGTGATATCTCGAAACTGCAGCGAGCGAGCACAGCGAGGGTCCGCCACAGTTAGCCATGTTCAAACAAGCAACACAGTGCACATGGCTAGCTCCCCCCACCACCATATAATACTTTAAACGCCACTGGTGGTCCGTCTAAAAAGACCCTCGCAGGAAGGAGGGTCTTATAGAACCCATGTAATCCATTAGCATCGAGCACAGCAAACAAACCCGCCAGGAGAAAAGCTAGCACACGTTAAAAGATTGTGCGGGGTGGGGCACTCCATTTGTATACTTGTTAGCAGACCCAAAGGATAAGGCTTATTTTAACCAGCCTTTTAAGGCTGGGGAATGGATTTAAACAAAGAGTCAGACTCAAAGTTAGCTTTCAGCTAATCTTAGATAAACACAGCACTACAGGTTTTTAATTAGAGTGGCTACAGGCCTACCAAGGGGCATTTTGATTTTAGTCACTAATGAGTACCTTTTTCCTTTCCTAATGTTTATATAAAATACAATTTGAAGAGCTTAAATTGATTACTTTCATTGACCCCCCACCTCCCCCTAGACTTTAAATGGCCAGGTGCTTTTACTGTATCCCCCCCCACACACAAGCGTTTAACACATTTGTTTCCTCCAACAGCACCTGCGTTTGTACCACACGAGACACTTTCCCAAAAGGAAGTGGCATTAAGAGGTAGGCGGAGGGAAATTGCTGGAACAACTGACAAGAAACGTGATCCTAAAAGGACAGGTGAAATAAAATAAAACACCAAAACACAATTTAGCAGTTCTGTTTGGCAACTGTAGTAGCAAGACTGAAATGACACTAACAACTTTTCTATGCAAAGCATTTGTTTGTAATTTTTATGTGATAATATGTATGTGTGCATGTCTATATTTATCAGTGTGTGTGTGTGTGTGTATGTATATATGTATCAGTGTGCGTGTGTGTGTGTGTGTGTATATGTATCAATGTGCGTGTGTGTGTGTGTATGTGTTTGTGTGTATATATGTATTAGTGTGCGTGTATGTGTGTAATATCATGAATATCATGATGATTGGAAATTAACATGATCTTTTCAGTGACGCAGGTGGCTTAACACATGTGACTGTGTAAATTAACTTCTCTGCACGCAAACTCCAGCCTGAGGGCAACAGTAAATGACTATTAGCGAAGCATGATGACCTTGGCACAACATAAATGCTAAATAGCGCCATGTGGATACTGGTGGCTAGCTGGAGGGTGAACACTGTAAAAGACGGAAAAATAATATACACAAGTGTCATTCTTCCCTCTTGGTTCATCTTCCCGGAGCCTGCGGAGATGTCTGAACTACACTTTGTCATTACGTGTCAGCAAATATAATTAAAGTTTGGCACAGAGCTTCTCTGTAACGTCTGTGTGTCCCACTGTTGTAGTATATCTGTCACACTGAAGTGTTTGACCCAGGGCTATTAGCTCAAAATATCACCTTCCATTCCCGCCCATTAGCCCGTAAAAATATGTAAGTGACTAGAAGTGTATGCTACACTTGTCCACTGTCAAATAGCCTTGTGTTTTAATGCTTTAGTGAGGGAACTTCAACACCTGTGATGTTATTGCAAGAATGTTGCTACACTTGATTATATACATTACATGGGTTGAAAACATCATGTCACACAGCTGCACAGGCTACACAGCCAGCTGCATGGACTACACAGGCAGTTGCATTTACATTTACATATTCATTTGGCAGACACTTTTATCCAAAGTGACTTACAGTGAATTCAAGGTACACATATTTTTATCAGGACTTGCCTTCCCCTGGGATCGAACCCAAAATCTTGAGTCACATCAGTACAGCTGATTGGTAGCTATTTTCAGAAAGGCATTCTCATTGGTGGCTGAGGTAAAAGTCTGTGAACTAATAATAAGGGCCTGGCTGAGAACATGCAATGAAAACATAGTTTCACAAACAGTAATTTTTAGTCATTTGTGTTAATAAAATGTGTCAAACAAGAACACAATATAAACGTTCAGTCCAAAAAAATGTCAGCTCATTATGTGGGTTTCAGACCAAGCAATAATAATTATTCAATTAGTCAAAAAAAAACTCACTACCACCAAAGTACTTTGCATATTTTCATTTTTAAATAAAAATTGAATTCCAGGTGTAATTTGGGTGGCCTGAGTTTAGTTTTGATTGATTGATGTATTTTTTAGTTTCTAGCTAAGCTTTTTCTGAAACAATATTCCTCTGTGTTCCCTCCTTAAATTAGGTCAGCTGTAACTTCATTATCTTCAGATGTGTTATTGTCTGATTAAATTTAATATTCAGTGATTCAAAACTATGCAAATGCTTTGCAATAACCATGTGTCACAATGTGGTTTAAAATGGCCACGTTTATGAAAGCTGACATTTAAGTGATAATGAAAATTGCTGTTTTGATCAAGTGAAGTAAAAATGACTACCCGTTCTTTTTATAAATTCAATCAGGGGCGTTTTATAGTCTTTTCCCCTCAACAAATGCTCTTAAATTTGTTTCAAAGTCTATGGGTGATTTATTGCTGGAGAAACAGCATTGAAAACATGATCAATCACAACAGTGGTCGCTTTTCTAATAGATACTTATGGGTTTGTACTTTGTGTTCTTCAGCTTGTTATTCCCGCTATGCACAGAATGGGATACAAGCAATGCATTATGGGATACAGTGTTTCATGCAACTAGTTCTGTAAATACTGCCCATTTTGGCCAATGTAGTATTTAATTATGGATGCATATAATTTGCATACTGTACACAGTCAAGTGCTACGACACGCCATCTTATTCTATAATGCAACATTATTAAAAATTAGCATTTTTGTCATCAAGTTATCATCCAGTTATCATTTTTGCATTAGTTTTTGCCTTTTGTACCCAGTTAGCCACCTTTGTGCCCATGTTCTGCCCTGCTAAGCAACTGACAGCTTGTTTCTGGAGTTAGCATGCTGTGGTTGCCTCGGTCGCACACCTGGACTGATAACGCTGTCGGCTTGTGTCACACAAGACCACTTCTGGCAAGAGGCACTCCTCTGACCGGCCAAGCAGATAGAAATGTCTGTCTCCAAACATTTGTTCCCACTCTAATAGGGATGGAGATAGGCTCTCTGAGAACAGATTAGAATACTTGCAGCAGGCCAGGTTTGCCCTGAGCAATGTTCTCTGCCATGATGTTCCCACACTGCGAGGGCTTTATCAGTAGCGGCCGTGATGATTGGCCGTCCTTATGTTCATGTTTTCTCCGGGACCATTTCGGACCTCTATATCTGGGGCCATTTTACAGGCAATTGTTTCCTCATTTAAACCGCAGCTCCTGAGTGTCTTTTTATCCTTTAAACTTGAGCCAGTCCTGCTGGTGCTGTTGCCGTTTTCCATAAGTGTTTAATGTGACTGCGGCACGTCTCTTTGCCAAAAACAAGGAAGCTGAAAGCTAGCAAGGCCGGCAGACATTTGCCAAGGGGCTCTTTCCAAGTCAATACTGTGTCACAGCCACCCGCTGAGCTAGAAAGTTTGCCAAGACTTATGAAGCTCAGGATATGGACTCCAAATAATGCCATCTGAGGGTGGCCTACGAGAACGTGGATGCAAAGCCATTCGTCTTGAACTTGAGATGCAGAGTTAAGCGCCGAAGATCCGACTCATTCCCTGAAGGAAAAGAACAGTTTGGGGGTTCGAATTGTTGGCAGAGGAGGCCAGAAGTTTCTCCAGGTCCCAGGGCTGTTTATCTGAAGAGTGGAGACAAATGGATTATGCTGAATGAATAAATTTTTGAATGGAAGAAAAAATGCAGGGATTATGACACAATGCTGAGTGAAACCAACGCTTCGTTTGATTGGTCGGTTGGTATGTGCTGCGCCTGTGTATGTGCACACAAAGAACCCGCTGTCAAAGAAACAAAAACAAACCTGTTTTCTTTTTACCATGCAAACTCGGTTAAAGCAGAACTATCCTGGAAGGATTTAACCAGTGGAGTGGGGGTGCAGTCAGCACCAAGAATCGCAACAAATCTCAGGCCCTCAGAGATTCGTCACCTCTGTAAACCAATTTCACGCCTAACAAATGTACAAATATTGTCAACAATCAAAATATTTATTTCTCTAGCAAATGTCTTCGAACATTTCAGGGATTTTCTTCATCCCAGGCCTTAGAAATATCTTTAAAGGCATCTGAGCGTCTATGTGACATAAAAATGTAAAATAAAAAAATAATACTGTGCCAACAGAAAGCAGAATCAGGAACTATTCAATCAATAAGCTTATCTGTATTATAATAACAATTTGTTAAATATTGATTTATTTAAATGTGTTTATGTAGGAGTCACATTCAAAATGTACAATTCGACAATTCAAACTGTTGGCTCACCTGCCTTTCTGTAGCTCAACTGGTAGAGCATTGCGTTAGCAGTGCAGAGGTTGTGGGTTCAATTCCAGGGAATGCAAGTGCTGATAAAAAAACGTATACATTGAAATTACTGTAAATAAAAGTGTCTGCCAAATAAGTAAATGCAATTTAAATGGATCAAATGAAGCCTAAACCTAGTGAATATTAATTGGTGTAGCATTAGACATCAAGTAGCAAACCAAAAAAGAACCGAAATTGTTAACAGTGTGATATCTAAGCTAAGCGAGAAAGTATGTTGTTTGTGCTATTAGCATTTTATTTACATAATATTTTTATGCTTAAATTTTACTATTTTACAGTTGTTGTAGTTTCCCTGCTGGCAGAACAGGCCTGTAACCCATTTTAAACGCATTTCTCCAACAGTTAAAAAGAACACAGGAACCACGTTTTTCCGCTTAGAAAATCGTGGGTTCCGTAAGTGCTCTGTTAATGGTCACAAAGTCCCAGACTAGCTGTGTGAACAAACAAGGACATTTTTTCAGCACCGATTTTTCATTCGCATTGTGATAAGTTTCATGCTAACAACATCGCAGGCGAACCAGCGGAATGATGAGATGCATTGATTTCTCTGTAATTGCTACGTTCGCCTGTTTTTGGAACTCGCACGGCGACGAGATGTTTTTGAGGAAATAACGGATAAATGCTATTTGCATTTCTTTGTTTGTAAAAGAAAGGGTAATTAGGTTAGAGGGAGCGAAGACGCCGCATCTGGCGCTGAACAAGACTGTGTCTGTGATTGGTTGCCAAGAGGGTCCCCAGATGGCATCTATTACCTGCGTGCATTAATTAAAGATCCAAGCACGGGCCCCATTACAGCTCGGCGTGGCCCTGAGGACACACGTGAGTGTACGTTCTGGAGATCTGAACCTCCACAGACGATGCTTCTCTACACATACTGGAAAAACAGAAACATCTGATAAAACAGGCGGGAACACAAGGAGCCATTTTTGAATACAGTGGGTAGTTTAAAACACATAGCATTATATTTGCACAGCCGTCAGATGTTGAAAGGCACCTCTAAACTTAATGTTTATTTTCTTAGTGCAAGTTAACGGTTCAGTTCAGGATAATTCATCAGCCAAAAACGTATTGACACGTCTCAGACAGCGTCTGGCTTGCATCATCTAGGCTGAATGCTAAAATGATAACCAAAAGCTAAAAAGATACAAATAAACATGCCTTTCATTTAAATTTACCACAGCATTGTTTTAGGCCACTAGCGTTTCTACAAGCATGCTTTTTACAATAGTTACTGCTAGAATATAACACTAGAAAGACATATATTTAATATTATAAAGACTTTTTGCAGTACTAGCAAATTGCAGTTAATTTGACAAAGAAGTGTTACTCACATCCTTCTGAGTATAACGTTGACCCTCATTTGACCTTTAGTTCTTCTTTAAACTGGTTGTCCATGGTGTAGAAGGGGCGGCCATTTACAATCACCTGCAAAATAAAGCTCAGCTTAAATCAGGACCGAAACACCCATTTTCTGGTTTAAAATCCAGTCTCACCCTTTTTTTGCTCTTGTTGAATATTCACTGTGAAATGAATCACACTACAAATGTAAAATGGGTTTCGTGTTGATTTTTTAAAGCCTTTAGGGTAACATTTACCTCAAGTGCACAACAATCCAACTGCCTTTCTGTTGATCAGCATAGATTTAGTGTGTCAGTTGTGTTTCGGAAAGAACTCGGATGTTGTTTCCGTGTGAGCCGTTGGGAGAATGCAGGGGTTGGCATTGTGTGGTACTTGTGCTCTTTTCATCTCTCCTTTACGTTGTGTTTTTGTAGATGCACAAAAGACATGCTTAAAAATTAATATGCTTATTAAATGCACCCACATCATGCAATGACATGCACAACCGTTAAATATTGTCATTATGTAACTGACCCTTCATCTTCCTCACTTATGTAGAGGAGTGACACTGAGAAAATGTCCTTAGTACCTTAATAGAAATGACACAGATATATGGAAAATAATTTTTAACTCCACACAGACCGCCCAGAGTGACAGTATGCTGTGGATTTTAACATATTAACTCCTGTTTTGATTTCTCAAGGACTCCTGTCCTTGAGTAAATGTTTGCTCATCACACAAATTACTGCTGCTATGAGGTTTCAATGACAAAAAGGTCAGATATTAAAGGTTTAGCACATTCTCATTCTGTAACGTTTGCCAAGGTTATAGGAACATTTGATGGTTATGTTGTAAATTTGGAAAAGACTTAAACCGCTAGTTGAGGGTCCAGACCTCATGTGGGGTTTGTACAACCGCTGCCCAATGGGTCAAACTTGTAACACAAAGGCTGCAGGTTCGATTCTCAAAGCCAGCAGGAAAACAACTGAAATGCTAAACAAGGAGATCTGCCCATTGCACAGTGTGTGTGTGGGCACAGAGGTCACATGTTACCTCACGCTGACAAATATGTGACTTTTACTTGCAAATTTCTAGCAATTTTTGGAATTTTTTAAAATCTTATGGGTTACCACTGGAGTTTTCAGGAATTTTTTAAATAAAAAGGTTAAAATATTAATAACTTCCCTTAGAAAAATGAGCAGAAAAGATCTTTGGATGTCAGTGTGGGGGGTGTTTGTAGATGAGCTGGTGGGTGTGTGAGGCTCAACCGAACCTGCAGCTGTTTAGCCAAAGATAACAAATTGCCCCAGCAGAGGTAACATGCAGTATGGGACTATGGCATTCATTTGCTAATTCTTCATCTTATTTTCACACAGCACACGCCATTCTTTTCCTCCCTGTCTTTCTGTAAATAATATCTCTTGTTTTGGTGTCAGGAAGGGAAATAAATGAAATATGGAAATTTCATAAACACTTTCTGAAGCAGTCTGGTAACAGTGGGTTTCCGCCCATTCCTGTGTGACAGGAAGTGAAAAACGGCGGGAGGTGGACAATATCCAGCACCCCTCGCTCTCGCCCAAAAAAAGCCGTCGCTCTGCTTCTCGTGTCTGTCTCCCTCGCATGAGGAAAATGAGATTATTTTTGACAATGACTGATGGGCCGGCCATGAATACATTTGTTACAGAGAATGAAAATCCCTGTTAAATCTCATTTTAATGAGCAATGCGGATGGTGGACACCAAATTTTTGTTCAATGGAAGCAGTGTGGGTCGTCTTTGTGTCGTTGCTGAAATATTCATAGAGGAACGTTGAAACTCATTTAACATTCATGTTTTGGGGGCGCTGTGAGAAAGTGTATGCTTGGAAGTTGATCAGAAACTTCCTGTAAAGGGCAGGTAAGAGTATAAAACAGTTTGCTGCTTGTGATATAATGAACAAAATTAGGCCAGAATTTAAATTTAACTAGGAAAACTGAACTGAAGTGTTCCTGTAGCTCAACTAGTAGAGTGTTGTGTTAGCAGTGCAAAGGTTGTGGGTTCGATCCCAGGGAACACAAGTACTGATAAAATGTATATCTTGAATTCACTGTAAGTCACTTTGGATAAAAGCATCTACCAAATAAATATATGTAAAATTCTAAATTAAATTAGTCCAGGCTGGTTGTTGAACCCAAATAATCTTTGCCAAACTATGCAGTCAAGCTGGTCAACTAGCATGGTTTTCTGATGGCTTACCACAGTTGCACAGACATGTGCTAACCATGTAACCCAGTTTTTACATTGTAGCCAAAGAAAATGTGTCCTTACATTAAATCTGTTCTATTTTATTAATCTTTTTTCAAGAACATCAGTTAAACTGTTTTTAAAAGTGTCCAAATAGATACAATAAGAGTGTTAAAATGGATACACTTTTTATTTGTGCTTTACAACCCTGTGACATCACAGTATCATTTCAGTAAGCTTTGTCTCAGCGCTCAACTACTGTACTGTATATCCTGTACGAACGACCCCATTAGTGCAGACCAGATCTCAAAAAAGCTCAGCCTGCCCTGCAGTTCTCGCATGTGGCCTGATGTCTGACAAAAAGCTGATTGTTCTGTACTGTTTCTCCTCCCCTCCGCCGCCCCAGCGCTTCCCTTTCCCCCTCAGGAGGCGTGGCCTTCCCTCCAATCCCACCCCGACACCAACCTGACAAACATCAGTGCTGTCAAGCCCCCAACGCATGACAAGCCAATTCATCTCCACCCAACGGCAGCCCTTAAAACAAGCCCTGTCATCACTCTCCGCCCTCCGCCAAGGAGAATGAAGATGAGAGTGTTGATACTTTCATGCATGCTGTCGACAAATTGCCGACAGATGCCGACTGTAAAATCTCACCTTTTCATTAATGTAAAAAACCTTCAACAATTACGTGACTCGGTCGCTAACTCAAGTTTTACTTACTTTTTGGTTTTCGGTTCGTTTAGCAGGTATTGTTATGTAATGCATTTATGTGTGTGTGTGTGTGTTGTCATACACTGTGAGTGTCTTTTTCACTAACAGGATTAAACACCAGGAGTTTATGTCTTTTACACAAGCTGTCAGCCACAGAACTGGAAAAATGGGATCAACTTCCAGGCAGCTCATTACTAGAGGAACCAGCACTCCACATTTACTCTGTGTGTACGTCCCCCACTGGATACACCGAGACTCAATATCACTTTGGCACACACCCGTAGTCAGACAGAAAACAAGCATCGAAAACACTTATGTACACACACACACACAGCACATGCGTGACACACTAAGCATGTGCAGAAAATGACTCTGACATGAGAAAGGGGACAGGTTAACAAACACATGGCGCATTGTTTGGGACAAAGAATAATCAATAACCGTCTCCGGTCGGGGGCCGAAAACAGTCTCCGGTCGGATCTTATCCTGACTGTGTGTCGTTTTGTGGCTCCACTTCAAATGGATTTTTTCAGTTGTGTCTCACAGTATATCCTATTATAACTGAATTTTCCTTCAGTCACAGGACATTTCTTATACTGAGCGAAGATTGGGGGTTTTCCACGCCCCCGTTGGTCTCCACAGACGTAACGAAATGTGTAAAACATCACTGTGGAGCCAGAGAAATAAGAGACAATCATTAGTCTTTGTTAAAATATGTATAAAGGTGCTATCAAAGCCGGGATGATGAAGGACAGATTTCTGCTGCTCAGGAGAGATTTGCGACAGGGTTAAACCCATCTTTGAAATATCAGGAAATATCACCATTATTGAGGCGCATGTGACTAAGCCTGTCTTTGTGATTGTGTAATTGGACGTCGACTCTATGTAGTCAATCTGGTTTTACCAATGGCCAAAACAGGTTAAAAAAACTAGGTTAAGTCCCGAACCCAAATGACATACAACATAAACTACAACCATATAATATAGAGGCTGTAATTACATTTGCATTTCCTAAAGCAACCAATATAGCAACAAACAATATTGCTTCCATTAAAAATGCATAAAATATTTTTAAATCTTATATTTATGCATTTAGATGCAGATGGTTTAACCTGAAGCGATTTACAACGCATTCAACTTACACGTTTTATCAGTGCTTGTGTTTATTTGCTTTGAACCCACAACCTTAGTGCCACTAACTATGTTTATATTTAGGAATAACGTTTGCACAAAAATAAGGATTAAGTGTTACATTGCGTGTTACAAAACCAGTTGAGCAAAATGAAAATGATATTATTTACTCACCTTTCATGTTATTTCAGTCAGGTGTAAACTCAACTGTGAGCCTTGCAATAACTCGGACATTAAAAACAAATGACAAGATTACTCTGGGATAAGTCAAATTCTGTTTCCTCTTCATGCTGTTTTTGTCCTCAATCTTTCTCTGGTATCTGATAACCTGGGCAATATTGGGGTCTGCAGAAGAGAAAAAAACAACAAACTGATTAGAAACAAAGAGACCCCATTCTGAGACTTTACAGCCGTGCGCTCGCTCTAATGAAAGAGACACGAGACCCTTTCAGAAGCCCTCCATCAAAGCAAACATCATTGCTTCATAATGCTTTCATGCTTGTTTTAATTCTCCGGCATTAATTGCTGTTTATTTTCTCAATGGCACGTGGGACTGCTTACAAACGTGAGAGAAACTTTGTCTGATCTGATGTTGACTAATGTCTTGTCAAATGTAACCAATCAAATCTCATCAAGCTACATTTCTTTATATGATTTAAACAAGCAACACCTAAACAAATAGTTAGTAACTAAATGCCATAAATAAAAAATAGAAAATAAAGCCAAATATTAAATCAATCACATTATTTATCCATAATATAATAATGTATCCATTATATCTAATAAACAATTCAATTTGTTGGTAAAATTAGTTAAATGCATCATTTAAACACAAATTTACCACAATGAGAGAAAAGAGGCATTTTGCTTAAGTAAATGTGAATATTACAATGTAAACATTTTAAAACAGTTAAACGCCACAACAATTTAATACATGACAGCTGGAACCTCTTGTGCAGTAGAAGTTTTGTAGTTTTTCAATAATCCCTTTCTTCTCACCTGTTCCTCGTGATCTTCAGAAAACATCTCCCTTCATCTCATTACACCCCTTTCATTTCTTCTCTAATATTTTTATGTTCTTTGCTATAATAACAGCAAGTGAGTCACTCAATTAGTGGGTTATGCAAACTCATTTGCGTCAAGTTAGAATGAAAGCGCGGCGTATGGATCACTGGTCTATGGGGGAATTAGTGGACGGACGGACTAAAAGCCCTCTTGTTTGCTGTCGTAATGAGACGCGGTAACTGATGTGAGGTCTGGAACATTTAATGGCACGATGGACTTTTTGATAAGAGTCTTCTAATGGTTCTGATCCATCTCAGGACAAAGCGAGCTTCTCTTTAATTGCTATTGTAGTGTTAATCAGAATTAACTCAGTTACAAAGACGCTGAGAAATAGCTCCACTTTGAGAACTTATGACAATATATGTGTGTCCTAAACAGATGCCCTCATCAGTTCCAGTAAGCGCTTTTCATTCATTGGACGAGCCCGTTCTGAAAAAGTCAAGTGGTGATGTGGTGGCTTACGATTGGTCACTTATCGGTTGCCAAGGCAACACTAAAACAAGCAGTTAATTTAATGCAGGAGTGTTTTTCAACAACTCTCATACTTTGACCAGATAAGCAAGAAGGCCACAGAGAACCATAACTTTATTCTCACTGTCACTTAAGTGTGTGAAAAATAAAACAGTAGCTGATGCGTACCACAGCTTCGGCTCACAAGATTTCCCTCCTGTTGAGAGTGTTAAACGCAGTGCCTGCAGATTCAATCACGCATGTGGCTTTGTTCCAAAATGTCTTTTATCGGGCAGCATGCTGTCTGTGGCCACTCCCAGCCCCCCGGCCCCCCAGCCACCACTTCCTGCCAAATGCTGTTCACAAATATTAGTGCTTGAGGAGTTATAGACACTGCATGCAATGTTTTAAGAGAACCTCAGATTAAAGGCTGGGTCTTCTGAGGCCATGCAACAACTTAGTGTGAGAAAGACAATAATATTTAACTGATTTCCTATTACAGACACACTTTGTATTTGTACATATGGCTATAAATACACCTACAAGTGTTTAGACTGTAAGGCTTTGTTTATACACATAAGTACATGTGTGTGTGCTCACATACTGTGTTTGTATATAAATATGAATAATATATATATATATATATATATATATATGCACACATGTCTATATTTATATACACACACACACACATATATATATGTGTGTGTACTTTTAGTTTTAGCATACTTGTGTAATGATTCATAAATATAATGAAATATATACTTTATTTACATCTGGTTTATTGAAAAGAAAAGCTTAGGCTTAAAAGAAAAGGAAGATAAATCTCCTAATAAATAAATACAGATAAAGTGACAGTCCTCTGTTGTGGTCATTACGGAAGCATTCATTGATTTGAAGCATGTGTTGCACGAGCTCTGACCCTCTGCCCTCCTGCCACAATATATTTGCTCTTTATGAAAATAAATTCACGCCGGTCTTGATTCATTAGCGGACACAGCTAATTGTTTGCCCACTCACAGCGACAGGAACGATGATGAGGATGTGGGCATTCATCAAACTTCAAATTACCAGGAACCAAAGGGAGAGATGCCAGGGGAAACGAGAGATTTATGAGAGCGTTGATGCTGGTCTACATCCACCTCAGCATTTGTTGATCATTTTTGGGTTGTTTACAAGAAGAAAATGATCCGGGCCATCATTTCTGCACACTTGGAGGCGTTTGATCATTTGCAAAGGCGATTTGATTCACGATTGTAGAATGTAGTGACCCACTGTAATTATGTTGCCCTTAAGTTACACATTATTTATTTGGCCGTAATCAGACTTTATGGAAATGTCCTTATAATAGATATTCTTACAAGAATACTTTTTTATTTAGTTAAATCACTGACAAAAAGTTGAAATTCTTTCAGATGACAACACAGCATTTTTGTTTTGAATACTGTGGTGCAACAAACTGTATTTCTAAACACATTTATCTTCAGTGCAAAACAATGTCAACAGTACACAGTTTACAAAAATGCATAGTTATTTTCCAGCATGTTTGGTAACTGTAAATTATTACAGTACATCACTCTGAGAAGTGTAGTTAAAATACAGCTCTGGGTAATATTGAATGTTACATTATGAATTTACTGTACACCGGGAACAGAAACTATGTGAATTGAGCCATAAAATATTTCAAATACACGTATTTTCACAGTTTTCAAAGTGTTAGCAAGTAACACCTTAATTGTCAGAAAACTTTAACTTTTTTTGACCTGCAAGTTTTTTCATGACAGAAATTCACCTACGAATATGAAAATTCAAAAATCTTTTAGTTGCTTTAAGTATTAAAGTCTTGATTCTGCTACAGTGGGTCTTACAGGGTTAAGTCCAATTTAGACACCAAATTCAATCAGGGCAACGACTGACTACAACACATTGCTGTACCTCAACGCTACACATTGTGCCGCCTCCAAAGCGTGTCGCGGCAGTGATGCTAATGCAAACTGTCAACGCTGTGGTGTCAGGAGCAGACGATAATATTTCCCAGAGGGTTTTGTCACCTCCTGCTGTCAAGAGCCCTACTCACGAAAAGATCAATGTCCATAATATGATATCCCAGGAGACTTGCTGCTCTGCAATGTGCACGAGCGGCATAAACTCGCCAACTCCTAAACGCTGCTATTTCCGGGAACGTTTTCACTTCAAGGGACTTGGAGCGGAAACAATGAGAGTGTGGATAGATGGATCTTATCTCTGGTGATCATCGGTCTTGTCTAACATTTTGAAGTTTTATTCAAAAATCTGCCAGAGTTCCTTTCTATATCCGAAGTTGATATATGATAAAACGTAGCGGAGTCAACACATGCAAGAGCATTTCTGTCTCCAGCGGTGATTTTAACTTGTGGCAATGTTATGGGGAGACTTTAAAATACACCGATAAAGGAAACATGCCGGGTCAGCAGTATACTTCATATAAGACAAAGTACAAGGGTAATATTTCAACGCAGCCTTGAATAAAGCCCTGTCAGATGCTCCACACGTCTTTAAATTAGTTCGGTGAGGATGTGCGCATAAGCATATTGCACTAAAAAATGTCAAAGTCACTGCCGTGGGATTTAGATACTAACTGTATCATCTATTACAATTAGATGTTAACCTGATGCGCAGCAAAAGGGGATGAACTCAAAGCCTTCACAGCCAACTAACAGACTGAAAACAAAGTCAAACGCTACAAACACATTATGCCTCTCATTCCTCAGTGGACTACAATCACGTCTAAACGCTATTCTGACAAATTAGAGCCTGTTTACTTTGTAAGGGAAGCAGCTGAGTGTATTTAATTGTGGGTCTATTTACTTGTTTTGGTATTAATTTAATTTTACATGGATGGGGTTGGAGAGATTTGGCAGGTTACTGCAGGTTACTGTGTGAAAATGCGACTTCATTAGTATTTGTACATAGTATTAACATGTGTTCTTATGTACTGTACTTTAGAGATGGAAAAATGTTTAGGAATTGTTTCAAGGTTGATAAGGATACACTTGGTTGATAAGACTTTGATAAGAAGTTGAGTTTATTGAGTTTCATATATCTGACATTTAAACGTTTTTTTAAACACGTTTACCTTAATTTGTAATTGTAGTGGTTGCTTGTGTTCTGAGTGTTTTCGTCTGACTGACAATAATAAATGGATGAACAATCTTAACAGTCTCAAATTTAAAACATTTCTTGACATTGTACATTTTTGTGGCTATCCAAAGATTTAGATATAAACACTTGTAAAGATATAGATATATATATATAACTATATGAACTTATATATATATAAGTTCACCCTGGGAAATCAATGAGAAAAGTAGCAAGATGTGACTGTCTAAACTCTTTCTGTCCTCTCTCTCTTTTTCTCTCTGTTCATCTTCTCAATCAACATTCAAATTGTATTTCTCATCTAACCAACCGTCATTCAGAAAAGTCACATTTCATTGACTGAGACGACTGCAGTGTCGTGCCTGCGGGGTCTGACTGTGGGGCCTGCGAACCACCATCCATCTGTCCTCCTGTGAACCAATCCAATCGCCTCAAACCATCAGTGTCCACTTCCTGTACTCTCAAGTCAATTACCAGTTCCTGATTTATTCAGAAGGTACGTCTTTGTTATGGATTAAAATATAATTGCTGGTTTTGCAGGCCTTTTCAATGTAACCCGTAACCAGACGCTCTCAGAAAGAGTAAAAGATTCGGCTGCCGTGGCTCTTATGTGACAGGAACTGTTGATTAGGTGTCAGTTCGCCTCAGAAAACGCGAATGAATGTGAACTGTACATTATAATACGTTTCAAGTGGGAAAAAGGCCTTCAATGAAATGTTAAACTGGAGGAGGATTAACAATAGTAGAATAATCTGCAGTGAATTTTTCTTTCATTAAACATGATTACCAGCACAGCTTAAGAGGGACGGCTGAATGTCTGTTTGTGTCGAGTGAATCTTGAGGACGGATCCGGTGGAAATTGGGATGTTTGTCTCTCTCACACTTCCTCTTAATTGTGCCTGTGAAAAGATGGAATGAATGGATGAGTGGATGGATATTGAATGGATGGATGGATGGATGGATGGATAATTGGGTGGATCGATTGATAATTGGGTGGATGGATGGATAGATAATTGGGTGCATAAACAGATGGATGGACAAATAATTCAATGTACTGTATAGATCATCTTCTACAATTTGATGCTATCTTTAGCTTTCATTATCTTACAATGCACTTTATTCCAAAGAACCAGCAAACAAATAGCTGTTATACCTTTCACCAATGAAGCTTCTTGACATCAATTCAGCGCCTCACCTCCAGTCACCTCCAGTCAACTCATCTCTCACACAGACTATCTATCCACCAAAACCTGATGAAGAAAATAATCCCACATTACTTTAATACTGTGTAATGAATTTATTTTTTGGTTTCATTAAACCAGATTACTAGTTACATGCACCGTGTTTGAACTAAAGGTTACAGTAAGCTAAGCAAAGCATATATTTTAAGTAACATTTAGGATTTAATGTTTAATTATTGTCAAAACACTGACTTCTGCAACCGTGAACCTTTTCTGTTTATTCAGTCACTTGGCATTTAAAAACCTTCACAGTTTTCTGAGAACTACAAATATTCTTTTTATAGCATATGAACTCTATGTATTTTAACAATACAAGGTTTATACAGTCGTATTTTACCAATAAATCTTCATTATGTTTAGAGGAGTCACATGACTGCACATCCTTCACAATAAGACAAAGACAAGTATTTTTTTTATTGTTGTTTCAAGTTAAATATTTGCTTTCTTGTCTGTTACCTTTCCAGAGCGTGGATTCTCAGATTATGATAGATTAAGCAGTTTTTAATATTTATTATATTGGAGTAATGATGTATTATTCCTGCTATTTTTAGAATTAGAGGGTCAGTGAACAGACAAAGAAGACAGTCATTACCTAAAAACACAATTTTCAGTTTCTTGAGGAACAACCTATTCCATTATAATAATCTTTTACACTCGCCCAAATCTGTATTCATGAGATTTCACTAACTTCTCATATAAAATTACATGAAATATCACACGCTTTTTTGGACTGATGTAAATTATATCCCCCTCAATGGCACTTACGTGCCTCTATGGCTGTTGAAAGGCTTTTCAAATTCGAGGTTCTATACAAACCTTCTCTGGCAAATTGAAATGAGTGTATTTGGGAAAAATAAAGAAGTTTAGTAAGCCATGTTGCCATATTATCTGTGTATCCATGTATCTTGACATTTTGAAGGGTGTAAAGATTTTAGCGCTTATTGTGCGTACAGTCAGTTATGGGTCATTCTGAAAGAGTCTGATCTTCAGTCTGCAGCCACCACATGGACGCCCAACCTTCTCGCTGTGACACTTCAGAGACTCAAGCTGGTGCCAGATCACACAAAGATCTCTTGTAAAATTCCACAGTGGATAAAAAAAGACAAAAATACAAAACAATTCAAATAAGAGTCAATAAAAATATATAAACATGTATATAACTCATATATGAATGAAATATTGAACCAAAGGTTTTTGTATTGCATCATGAAATCTTAAAAATTAAAATAGTTGAATTAAAATTACACTAAAACTGTGTTAATGTAAGTGTTTTTCTGTATTACTGTTTTCATATTTTGTTAATGCTAATAGGCTAATATATACACATTACAGCTATAAACCATGCATTTGTGCTTGCTATTGCTAATCCTGAGAAGGTGGAATAAACTAGTTTGTTTTACATTCTAGGATTATTAAAATGTTTTATTAATGTGTAAACATGACATTAAAACAACTGAAACCACCGAGCATTCACAGAGGATCTTAATATTTCAAGTGACCTTTCTTGTTTAGATGCCAAATTAAATCTCAAGACACTGTAACATTATGATAACATTTTGTCCAGTGGATGATGCAAAATTAATGTACATTTGGAGAATAACTGTTTCTAAAATGATAAATTTAGCACAGAGCTGTCTTGGAAATTGGAATTGACAAAGTGGGTTAAAACAGAGCTTAACTGCAAAACTCAACATTTGCAGTCGAACAGAATTATTTAATCTACAAGCCGTCCCACCCCAAATGTCTTCCTGTGGGTCACATTCCTAAAAATGTTCCATTTCATTGAGAAAAGAGACAATTTAATGGACTACACAGAGATTTGGTCTGAAAATGATGTGAAGGATATATATTACAGTCTCTGATGACAACCTAAACCTTTTTTCTTTCTGAAAGAGGTAGATCTCCGGGGAGGATATGTTTGGTGAATTATAAAGGACCTTCTAAGATGTTACCTCCTTACTGGCTGCCGACCAACCAGAGCCAACTGGAAGCAACAGATAAGAGCCCAGAAATATGTCAGGGAGATTTCCACAGAGAGAGAGAGAGAGAGAGAGAGAGAGAGAGAGAAAGAAAGAGAGAGATATGAACAAGCAAAAAAGGTGAAGTTAGAGTTTGAGCGAGTCAAACACACAGGCCACAAAGGTAAAATCAATGCTCCCTTTAAGCCATAATCGATAGTCTTCACTGCGTAAAACAAGAGGGAAAATGGAAATCAGTGTTTCAGCATTCCCATTCATTACAGCATACACACAACACACACACACACACATACAATCATTTACACACACACACACATACATACAACACACACACAAACACACAAGTCAGCCATACACACATACAACCATACACACACACACACACATGAACATACACACACACTCCCAGAAAGCTCACTGATGCCATTATTTATAACTGTGTGCTGAATTATGGTTAACATCCAGCTGCGACCTCGCCCAGCGAGTAGATGTGGAAGCAGACCCGGGCTGTATGGGGTATTTTTGGTGACATGTAGGGCCCTTTGAAGATCAAACGCTTTCAGAGGGAGTATTGGGGGCCCCTTGGTCGAGCATAATTAAAACTCGGGCGAGATTGACATGCACTAAAGCGATAATGAGACGAGGAAGCTTCTTTGCTAATCCTTCCTAATTATGTTTAGCCATAAGGCCGGGCCTCCACAAACAACAAGCCTTGCCCTCTAGATCTCATATTTCCCCCAGAATCCTTGAGCTCTGCATCCAAGGTTCTCCTTAAAGCTCATCTAAAACAAGATGCCACCATGCAAATCCTGACCTGAAGCATTTTAATGTTCAAAGAATCTGTGTACGAGAAAAATGCTGTTCCTGTAAAAGATAAGCAGGGCTAGTTGTCACACTCTGTACTCCAGTATGTCTTAAAGTGATTCGTTTCAGGCAGAAAATGCTACATACATATTTTTATGTATTACAAGTATTGTCCAGATGCAGTTAATGTAACACTGACCTTGATAAAGTCAAGATAAAGTCAGTTGTGGGATTTTTAGCTATATTTAAACTAAAGCCTTTATAATTCACAAAACAAGAACGTAAAATGCACAAAATTATGCAAACACAAGTTATACACGTTCCCCAAACTGACATGAGAAATACACTTGCGTTGACCACAATTCAACCTTTGCTTATAAATGCCTTCAACAATGTTGAAACTACATTTTCTTTGCTGTAAATGGCAGCCAGAAAATCTGTCAACACTTACCATGGAAGCCAAAGAAAATGTGTCGACAGTTTACAGAGAATCCAAGCCGTTCAGCTAACCCCATTTAGAACAGGCCCTAGCCTCACAATCAGTGACATTTAAACACTACAACGTGCATGTCTGCACAAATGTCAATAGTTTAATTCTTAGTGTACCTCAGAAATGTATTCAGTAGAGAACGCCATGAACATGACAAGACTCATTTGCCAATTGCACGAGCAGATTCCTGCTTTGTGCCTAAACCAACTGTTTATCTTTCCAAAGGTTCCAGTGAGGTAATTAAACACTGTAATGGCAGCAAATGGCTGTCCGGATATTAACATTCCCTGTGGCGATCAGAGGTACATGTTGATAGTGGCCTCTCCTGGCAGAGGAAGGATCTGCACCAATATAAACATACAAATACAAACTTTACGCGAGTTGCATCGCAAAATATGGAATTACATCAGAATGCCATTGCGTGTTATTAGTGGTGGAAAATGTTTTCAACCCACATTAAATGAAGATAGATGGTTAGGTGAGAGCACACAACGGAACGTAATGAGATCCCGCCCATGTCTTTTCTGTCTTTCACCTTCTGTGCTAAGGTGATGTGTGAGAAAACGTAATAAAATCGGAAGCCCCAGAACCTGCAGGGCCGGCCCTATTCTCCCCATTGCTTCCCTGCAGGCTGGACGGCCACCGAGCCTCTGCCTCATTTCATCCAGCCCTGCCTCCAATCAAAATCCAGTCCCCTCTGAGGGCCACCACCGTCCCCGCGGACCCACGGCAGAGCTTTGCAAAGTCATTCTGAAGACAGCAGAAGGGCACGGCTTCACTCTGAGAAAACTATCCTTATCTTCAACACACCAGTTTCTCCCAAAACTTCCATTTGTCTGTCATCCAACCAGAATCCTTCAAACAAAGTCATAGATAGTTATTATTACAGAATTAATATCGAACTTTACTGTTCATTTTTCCACCTGTCTATGTGACTGTCATACAACTACTGTATATAGCAAAAAACATGTATTCAACAAAAATATCTATATAAGAATATCTATCTATCTATCTATCTATCTTTCTGGCCAATATATCTATTCATCCATCCATCCATCATCCACCTGAAAATGTTCCATTTCACAACTACCTGATCTGAACTGTTCCAGTACTCGTACCTTGAACACCCACAGTTCCAGCATCACCATAGCTACTGTTTCTCTCATCAGCACCAGGTGGATTGAGATCAATACTGTAACATGCCAGTTTTGCCCAGTGCCTCACACACACACACCACCCCCAACCCATTTATCTGTTGAGTTACAGTTGTCCAATCACCTTTGTGCAGCATTTGTAAGCATATGGCATAACCCTTCTACTTTTTGATCTCTGCATCACTCCACAGAACAACAGCTTATATAAAGTGGCAGACGGGCATTGGCTGTCAAACACAGAAACAAAACGTTTCTCACACAGAGAGCACAAAACACCACACAGCCTATCCTGTGATGTAGACCACAGGTAATGTCTCTGACAGTCGGACGGCACGTGCAAGCTTTTCAATCACAAATGAGTGAAAAACAACCAGCTAGAAATGTCAAGCATTCTTTAATCTGGAGCAAACCAGAAAACAAGAAACTTGCATGCGGTACCAAAAATACCCGATTTCCAAAAAGCCGCCATGTCTTTGACAGACGCTGACAAAGCGGAGGTCTGCTTATGTTGCCGTATTCAGGAACAACCTCTTTATTTGGACTAAATTAAATAAGGAGACATGCGGGAACCGGTAATCAGGTTTGATGTTGATTTAAGCCATTTTAAAAAGTGCCCTTCATCTTCTATGTCCTTGATTTTGGAGGGCACTCAGATAGCCCATCTCAGCTTCTTGTTCTGATTGGTAATTAGATAAAGCACATGGTTGGTTGATTGATTGTAAATTTCCCTCGGATTATTCATTTTGGTGGAAACAGTGTGAAGTGCACAACAACATTACATTTGAAACATTACATATATATATTTAAATACAAGCAAAGACAAGGCGCACCAGTCCAGCGTTTCAGCACCACGGACAGCGGCAGGGGAAACAGATTGTGACCCTTCAGGAAATATTACTCACGGTGCCCCCAAACCTTGTGTTGAGTAATACTGCCTGACGTTAGTACCAGTCGCACTGTGCATATGCTCCGTGCATAAATATATTCCTCCCCTTGACAAACCAGGAAAACAGTGCCAAGCTTTACAATATCTCAGTCACAACTTACTCAAGCTGCTCCAAAGTTTCGGCGAGGCAGCTGTCCAAAGCACTTTACGTGTTCCTGGCTGCATAAAACCAGGGAGCGTTGTGGGAGGGGTCACAGTCTGCTGTGAGTTCCTCTGTCGGGGCTGCTGTAAACCAGAGTAAAGTCTTCTTCATAGTGCATTGCGACTAAATATAAAGCAGTCGATTTGATCAATGTCTAAATCATGAGGAAGTGTGATACAGCTTAAATAGCTTAAACAGGTCAACAGCACAAAAAATATATACAAACTCAACTAAGTTTGTGATTGGATTTGCTAGAGCTCTAAATCACAGAGGAGAGAATTCAATAACCAAATCTGCAATGAACTATACAGTTCAAACACAATCAGAAGTTCTCCGTTGATCCGAGGTCTGAATTATTTATATTACAGGGGAATATAGAACTGTATTCTGTTGACCCAAGTCTTGATCAGATTATATGACAGATGGACCCAGCAAACTAAAACATTTGCTTTAAGACTGTCAAGCTCGCATGTCCTTTTAAATACACAACTTATGAATTGTTGATGAACTCAAACAGCTGTTGTTTAAAATGAGGTCTGAGTCGAGTTATTCAGCGACGACTGTTGGTTGCTTTCCAGACAGCGAAATAAATAATTCTGCACGTGATCTAGTTGTCCAAGCTGCTTTCAAAACACGCTGTCAGGACTGGAGGACAAAAATAACTGTTTAAAATGCACAGATTTAACATGGTACTAACTAAAGCGATCAGACTTATTTTCACCTGGTGGGTGAAAAAATAAAACAAATCGCAGACAGTAACAATTTACAATAAGATGTTAATTCAAGACATGTTAATTAATGTTAACAGACACAACTTGTGAATAAAATGTGTTGGTAAATGTTGAAATTAACAAATGTCTAAGGCTAATAAATATTGCAAAAGTATTGTTGACTATTAATGTTAACTAATTAGTTCCTACTAAAGGTAATGTTAACTTACCTGTGTAGACGAACAGCACACTCAAGAACGAACACAACAGCAGAATATCACACAGACCTGTGAATGGGCCAATAAGCAACTATTAAGCAACCACAGAGAAAGTAAAAATGTTGTTTATTATACAGTATATCATTTGTAAAATGGAACAGAAATTTTATTAAATACGTAAAAATATTAGCTATACGACGGCAGACAGTACTAAAACCTCCAAATTGCTCCAGTTTTGTGTTATCTAACTGTACTGACCTCAGGCACAAATGCAAAACCAACAACTGGCTGCCGTACTATGATAATGATTCTTTTCCAGCATGCGGATGAATCATGCTACATTTGCACACAGACGTTGAGTTTGGCTGCAGGTGGTGTGTCTCAACGCATCACCCCCCCCCCCGCAGCATGTCTGTTATAATATGCGCAGACAGGTGTGTGTGCGCGACACAATCCAGACCTGTAAACGGCGCAATTAAAACGCAAACCGAAGCTTGTGTGACATCGCACGACGTTTGGATTTTGGCAAGAGGAACAGAAATAAGGTTATTATTGTTGACGGATAGATCTGTTCGTTCCATTTAAGACCTTTTCATGGTGGTTTGTATCTGTCTGTTACAGTAAATTTGAGATTTATACAACAGGACGTGTGGGTTGGGGTTATGGCAGATTTCTGCAGAGGTTTTTATAAAACAACAATTCTGCAATAATCCCAGTCAGATGTGTTTGCTTTGGCATTTACTCTGTTCTTTTAAATCCTTCATCAATGCATGATATTCCACCTTTAAAAATCAGCCACATGGGCAAAACGTTTGAATAAACCACCACAATGCCTTTGCGCCCCCCTTTCATCGGCCTTCTGTCAGCAATGCATTGTGGGAAAATCAGAGTCCCTGCTTGGATCCCGGTTGTGCTTACACTTCGTTTCTGAATGCATGAATAGACGAGCTGCTATCTGCACGCTGTTTAATTGTACATGAATATTCCTGAGGCCAAACTAATGCCCTTATGGTACCAACAGCCCCCATATCCCCTCACCTTCAGGATGACGGGGTATCGAACACAGAGGACAGCTAGCGCCTGTATTTTATTAGCCACGCTGCCTTTTGGGAGCTGACTGCACTGTAAGTTTGTCACGCAGGATTGATGACTCTCTTCATTCTGGAAAAATATTTAAATAAGATGCCGTAATCCCCAAGGATGTGACGGCCACAATGTGAGCTTTAATACTGCCTGCGGTTTGTGGCTGCTGATATAAGAGTCATTCATTTTCAAAGTGTGCTAGTTTATTTACTCATATCTGTTTAAGCAGAACGGAAAGATACCTGGAGCCTAGTGCGCTTCATTTAGGTGCCCTGCACTGCAGACCCTACAGCTGTCATTAATATAAACATCAGAAATGTCCCAATAAACATTAAATGTCAGGTTTTAAAACAATGACACAAACATCTGCGATTCCTGTTATTTTTAAGTTTAAAAACATACTTGGTTTACTTCCAAATAAATAAGTAACTGTTAATAAACACTAAGTAAACTTTAAGTCATTATAAAATCACTTCTTATTTTATAAAAAATTGCAGTGAAGTTGGAATAAATTTAAATGTATTTTTGTACAGTATAAAAACAAGAAAACATTTATGTAGTTAAACTCGTAGTTAAACTAGTTAAGCTTGTAGTTAAACTCAAAACTAGTTACTCAAAGCAACACATATATGAATTACAATTTTAGGCCTGTGCATAATATTTCCACTTGATTTTATAAAAAATGCTGGCAAAACTGTAAAAGCTGATGTTTGCAAAGTAAAAACATCTGCAAAGTGAAGTTTTGCTCAATCTGCCTGTATTCCAAAGACTTCCAACAGCTTTTAGTTGCCATAGTGACAGTAAGAGTTTCACACAGAACTGATACTCTGAACTGCATAAATAATGTTTGCGTTTTCCATTTCTACCATTCATTTACACACCCTTTATGTCTTTAAAACTAAATGATTGAAAAATGACTAGTGGCCCCTTGGAAAGCCGCATTTCTGGAGAAACTGAGGGGCTTTGAAAGAGACATCAATCAAAAAGCCCACCAATCAATATTTTTCTGAAGAGCTACACTGTATCAGAGAAAAATACATTACGAGAGGCAGAAATTTGCAACATGACCGCAGTGCCTGCTGTTTTGTAAATTATACATCTCGTTGTAAGTTCCCTCCTCATACATTGTGATATAAAGACACTTGCAAAGTCAAATGGGCTGTTGAAAGGTGCCTGGCTGACCAAAACGCAGTCAAAATTCTCCTGCTTCTTAACCTGTTGAAAATTAAATAAGGAAAACATACACTGTGAATTTGCCTTTGATTGTAGCTAGTAAAACATATGGAACATTGTTCTGTAGTCAGTGAAGCATGTAGCCACATGTTTGTTGATTTTCAGACCCAGAGATGCATCATTAATCTATTGCTCTGATCTATTGACTTGTTTTTCCGTGTTTTTCCCTCTGTTTTCCAGCTCCTGTCTGCTTTGTTGGATGTTTCTCTTGATTTACAAGAACAGGTAAATCACTGATTGAGATGAGCATTTGTGGCCTGAGAATTACGGACTAATCTTCTCATCCCACACCGAATATTCCACCTCTCCTGAAATCTTTCACGGGATGATCCAATTTCAACTCCAGCTTTGTCCCACACGTGGAGCTCATTTCCGAAGCCCCTTTGCTGATGCCAGAGGAAGCAGCGGTGTATTTTTAGAAATTTATAGGCATGCTGCGGGGGAAGAACTTGTATGATAAAACTTGCCCTCATAATCAAAACCACCAGAGAACAAGATTTTCCACGTAGTTGATTATGAAAATGATTCAAAAATTACATAATTTCTACATCTTATATTCCTTTCATATCCTCTGACATTTTGTTTTTCCACAACAGCCCCTTATAGACAGGAAGTGACTAACCCCTATTTCCTGTGATTGCATTGGAGGTTTACTGAATCTGCTCGACCAATCACGGTGAGCTTTGACTTAGACTTAGAAAGGATTAATCGAGCACATCTTACTAAAGGATAGCCAGGGATAGTAAACAGCAGGTAACGATTGGTTGCCATCCTGGACAAAGATTATCAATAACTAACTATTCCACGCTGTCAATACTGAAACGGCAGCTGATTAATATGGTAATTGTCCATACAAATGTCAAAATGACAGTTAGATCATTGAGGCCGTGATAAATGGAGGAAAAATAAAGAAAAATGATTGCACAACTAATCCATTATGCCAAACAGCATCAATACAAAAAGCTGAAGTTAGCTGCTGTTCAGAGAGGGATTCAAAGTTAGCAAATATTATCACTGAAGTTAATGTTTTAATGTTTAGCTACTGCATACTGATGTTTGCCATATTCAACTAATTCTGATACTGTAATTAAAATAAATTAGTTATTCAGTAAAATTACTAAATACATATATGATGGGCCAGAATTTTCACAAAGCCTTGAACCCCTGAGGGTTAAACTCCACCCCCACATTCTTATGCCACTCCCACATCAGGTTTCAAATCTCCTGAAACCATTACCCACAAAAACCTACATAAACCAAGCAGACCAAAATAACACAAGGAAAACATGGAAGCAAAACAAGACAAAGGTGCTTTTTATCATAATTAGTACAACTCCACAGTAATTGTACAAAAACACAGACAGGCAGATTGTCTCTCAGTGCATTAGGCCACAAAAAAACAACGAGCGCAGAGTCATCGCGACCCATGTGGCTACAACACACACCACTTAAAAGCTCCGGCCCTCCCGCTGGCTTCCTCTCCAGCCTCCCGGCAGCCCCTGTGGGACACACTCGCATGAATCTACCAGCGTGAATCAACGGATGTACAAATCTGCACTGATACTGGGAGGCTGGCAGCCAAAGTGCTGTCTATGAAAGCCATGATAAAGTCGGTTTGTGTTACCGCTGAAACTCCGACTGCAGCTCTGTGGGCGGAAGAGTTACGGGGGAGATTTTTACTGGATTAAAAAGTATGAAAGTTACTGCAGGATTGTGAAATTACATTGCGTCAGATACAGAAGCAACTGTTTTAGCTATTGCCTTACAAATCTAGTCAATTGAACAGGTTTTTGTACAACTGTATCATCAATATGTGGATATTTCTGTATGTCTGTGACCTTTATTTATTTGTAAAGCAACGTTATCATATTAAGTAACAGTTTCCTATGACATTATATATATATATATATATATTATATATATTGTAGGTCTTGCTTTGAATCTTTCATTTCAAATCTCTTCTACATGTAAACATTTTGTCTCTCGATTATAATAAAGTCCAAAAATCTGATTGTGTAACAAATACAAAACAATAAGCAGCATGCAGTTTAAAATGAAGTGTTAAACGTAAGTGTGGGCGGAGCCTGATCATTCTGTCCTGTCAATAATCATGTAAGCAGTAAAAAGCCGCCACCCATTTTTAGTCACAATTCTTTCTTCCATCATTTTAATGTCTCATTTCATTCAGTTCTGTACTACAGTGTGAGACTAGTTTGAATTTGAGTCAGGTTGAGTCAAAGTATCAAGTTAACCCCAGAACAGTTAACCGCAGGATCAGCTAGCCAAATTACTTTACTTATATTCCTATCAAGACCATCTTCCATTATAACAACATCTGAACAATGTCTTGAGTGTGATAACAGGATATACTTACTGCAGTTGTGCAAGAAAGACATTAATATCCACTCATAGCTAAATGTTTAAGCATGTACACAAAAGTCTTTTCTCTGCCTGTATCTAATGACATCTCATCCCTTTACAATCCTCTTTAGAAACTTCTAGAAGTGTGTAATTGCAGCTGGGTGGTGATTATAGAGCGAGAATGTGTAGGTAAATGGCTTAACTGAGCTGATAAGATGAACAAAGACTATACATTTAGAGTTTTATTACCCGGTGTGATAATTCACTCGTGCGATCACACATAGAGCCTGATTTTTTTCCTTGGCTAAACAACAGAAGACACCTGAGAGAATTCCTTGGTAAATGGTTTTGGTTTTCAGAAAAAAAAAGATAAGTGTAGAATATTATCAGTATGCGATGAGGAAAACTTTATGTTTCCCAATGTTATAATTCAGAATCTCTGCTCTGTTGACAATACAGCATTTATTATTTTTAGGAAATTTTTACATTTGTGCTGAAGTCTCACAAAATGATGGAAATCTATATGTATGTCTACACACACATACATATACACACTATTAGACAAACATGTACAATATCTTTTTACAATAGACAGCAATATTATAATATGTATACATTTTATATAATTGGGCTAGCAGCACAAAGGTTGTGGGTTCGAATCCCAGTGAGCATATGACAAATTGTCTGAATATACTGTAAATCGCTTTGGATAAAAGCATCTGCCAAATGTATAAATGTAAATAGCATCATATTAGGTTTTTACCTTGTAATGACAAACCAGAGCAGATTTTGCTAAATAGAACAGATGCTAAATGGAACCTTTTGTAGATTTCATGGTGACCGAAGTCTAGTGCTTTAAAAACCTTTAAACCTCACCACAAGAAAACATTTCAGCATAATACTGTCATATAATGACAAAATGTGTGTATCGCCTACATGATTACCACAATACACAGGTAGATTAGACCTCACAGATCAGCATGCAACAGCAGGTTGGATGCAATCGGATTTCTGTCTGCCTAACAAAGACACATTTCTGTGGCCAGCTGTAAATGGAACATGTAGACATCATATATTATCCAGATATGAGCAGAACGGAGAGTGTAAATGGGGCCTTAGGTATTTCTGAGAGCCTAAATTTGTGCAGCTAATGGCCAGGGCCTTTGGGACTAGCAGTGCCCTTTCTAGTAATCTACAGTGGGGTATTTATTACGTGCTCCATATGACTATATTTGGCAACACAAACAAACTTCATTGTGAGAAGTCTGTGGAAAGCCAATGTGAAAATAGATGGGCTCTGTTTTTTGACAATACAATGAGTTTAGATCGAGTCTAGATAAACTGTCAGAAACACATACAGGCAATACTTTACCTCAAAACCAAAAGAAATATTAATATATTTTGCTTGCAGAAAACATACAGCATATAATATAAAGTACAAAACCTTAAAGATCTTAAACATTCACCTTCACATTTTCTTTTCAGTTACTCAGGTAAAACGTGACCTTTTCTCTATAGAGGTCATCACTATGGTGATCTTTGGATGTACTGTACATGTATACACTATTCTTAGCGTATAAAGCTGCTAATGGAAAAGCCATTATCCTCAATGCTACACTACAAGTCATGGAAGCTCTTTAGCTCCAAAAATAAATTAAACCAAACGGAAAACAAACCCATTAAACTCTTGATCGCCGCCTAATACACAACTTGGATCAGAGAAAACCTGAAAATTCAGATTTCTAGGCCTGTAAAAGAAATGCATAAATAATGTTAAGGAGCATGTGCGTATATATACACGTGTGTGTGTGTGTGTGTATATATACATGTGTGTGTGTGCGTGTGTGTGTATATATACACGTGTGAGTGCATAAAATAATAATCACGAACAAGCTGAATAATTTACTGGTCAGAAGATGTGATAATGTTTTTGAGTGAGACGTCACATGCGATTAAATGTTGCTCTGATATAAAGCATCTTTCTCCTAATTACGTGAGTCACTAGTTTCTCACAAGACCTGATTTTGGCTGATTGCTTGTATTGTTCGCTGCACTTCCGCTACAATACTTCATTGGATGAATAACATTGTTAAGATCTACCCTATTAAATCTTAAACATATTCTGATAAATATGACACATTTCATGTCCGAGATGCTCCAATTTACCCATCACATCGTGCCTCCAAAATTGGATGAGCTGATTCAGTCTGTAGCAGCTCCAACAAGCTCCTTTCATTGTCTTGCGACGCTGTCGGAGAGCCGCCTGCCAATTCATCAATCAACTCCATCTCCAACAGCCGCTTCACATCTGATTGTTTTGAGTGTTTTAATGCATCTGTCCGGGCAAATGGTGGCGAGAGAGTGACAAAACAGATTCGTGTAAATAAAGATGGAGAGTAAATAGACGTGGCAATTTTGAAATTGGGCCAGTTGCGACAGACACCAATCTTTCCTGCAGGATGGCGGTCGGCACATCCGACGTCGGCTTCTTATTTTCATTTCCACGCTCCTAAAATCCTGTCAGCATCTCACACACGCAGACAGCCCTCGCATTTCACACTGAGTTTTCGCCCCGGTCTCTGGACCCACTTGCACTCGATACGCTGAGAGAGAGGGAGACCTTATCTAATCCATATTCACTGACAGCGAATTGAAAAGCAAGACATAATGAATAAACACAGATTTTGCAAATGTCTGCAGAGAAGATGTGAACTGTGATGAATGTTTGCGGCCCCCCGTGATATATACTAAGCCTGGAAACATGAAAACATGGTATCTCATCCAACGCTAACTCAACAAAGAACCGCTGTGATTTAACAATTCAAAGCAGCACTGAAGGGTCAGGGCTGTGGTATGGTGGTCAATGTTGAGCTGTGGTGCCTGTGTGGACATTGGTGGGTTTGAGTCCATCACCATGCTGGGGCAAGATGGGTGAATGCCAGTGCAGTGTATATGGTTACTAAGGCGTTCTGTGTGGTTTCTATTGTAGTCAAGTTGGATGCCAAAAATGTCTGCCTGTATAGGCATGATATTCTATAATGGATATGAATAGGTTCCTCCTATATAGAATTCTCCTATAGACTTTAGGATATACAGTCCTATAGACTATAGGACAATTATATAATAGATATAATTATATAATAGTGTTTTATCTTCTTCCAATCCAAAATATTAAGTTTTATGGCAGAATCAACTAAAATAACTTATTTGACAAGTTGTACAATGTAACATAGCCTATAAAAAACAACTTACGTAGGCTACTGTGTTTAATACTTAAAGTTAAAGGTTGGTACAAATGTATGAACAAAAACCCAACATACTTCAAAGTGGTCCATATCCAGGTCTTCTGATTGCAGGAGACACTATCTTCCTCTACAGGCAGGACACATAGGTTTGCGTTTCTCTGAAGCCTGGAATGACATAGATCAGAGGGTTGGTTGCACGTCACAGATCCAGTGCAGAAGGTGTTAATTCACTAGGGCATGATGAGGGGCCCTGAGCCTGGCCTGAGTGGCACCTGACAGCCTCCTCTCTCAGCCGCTTCGAGTGCCTTGTTTTCACACATTCTGAAATACACGTCGCGCTCTGAAGTAAATGAGATTCTACCATCTGAGAAATCACAACTGCACAGGCCATCCAAGAGCTCCAGCGAGAGGTGGTCACGACAGAGCTCGCAATCAATATTTTTTTTCACAAACCACACACTCCAGAAACGAGGAAAGAGAAGGACAGAGCTCGGGAAAATGAGACGGGCTGGCTAGTTTCATTTCTGGCACCCGGCTGTGACACTTCTGAGAGAGATGTTACAACCTCCAAAAAAAAATAAATAAATTATACCATAAACAGGTGCCGGGGTGGACGGCCAACGTCGTATGAATTAAACAGGGATTTGTGTGAACAACCCATTGAATTTGAAAAAACTAAGTAACAGTTCCAGTTACACTAGAGTGATTTCCCTGACAACAAGCAAATCCGGAATTTGGAAAAATGAAGGCTGTGATGCTTGAGTCCCCATAGCTATACTTCAAAAATCTCTCTGTTAGTTGAGTGTTTTTCTTTAAAAAATCCACTCATTGTCGTCTGCTTGAAATACAAATGGCCTTGAATGGTATCTGTCCACAACTTCACACATTTTTTAACTCCTAGCTTAAAGCTCAGTGGAGGTTAGTGAAAAGATAACAACATGAAACTACAGATCAGAAAACTCCCATTTTTAGTCATTTTAGGTTCTAACTAACTTCTAAAACCACGTCAAGGCAATTAAACAGGCTCACTAGGGTACATTCGAACCCAAACTTACTTGTGACCCCGTATTTGCAATTTGGAACCAGCAGTCAAAGAGGGTGTTGAAATTTAAGCCATAATTTTAAGCCTTATTCATAAAACGTTTATGTGGGTTGACTTTATAATTGTTTTGAAAGCTTTTCGGTGTGATAAAAGCTATCCATGCGTTGAACACTGTTCATTTTCTTTCAATACAAAATTGGGCTTTGCATGCAAGTTCAGGTCATCACTGAAAATGTCTTTTTTTATCCTAAAATACTCATTAAACTATATTTCCTCTGAAGATGATAAAACCTCTGAAACATCAACTGAATTTAATGAAATGAATTCTCACAGACGCAGCATCATTTTGTTAACGCCATTGAGTTAATTCATGATTTCCATCCGGTCATTCAAAAAGTTCAAATAATCTTTAAAGAGCTGCTACAGTAGCATTGCTTCAAATTTGAGCAAGGAAAAAATTACAGTCTAACTTTGAAAAGATAAAAGACCAACAGATCTGAGGCAACTAGCGCTTGTGCTAAAGGGGAAATGCTTTGATCCATTCTATGTTAGCTAAATGACAATAACTGCTTGTGTCTCCATTATTGTGTTAATAATATACAAGTAGCATTTGTTGTGAAATCACATTTTGTTATGTTGTTTTTGAAAATGACACCCTCAAGCATTGGTGCAGACGCTAGTTTAGCGTGGAAGCTAATTTTGTTTAGCTGTGATTGTGGCAAATGGAGAGATCTGTAGGTCTCAGAAGAGCTGTGGTGTATTCCATCTGTTCTGAATCGCATGAATCTGTGTTGCATCCCATGATACGCAGCCCACGCTCTCATGATGTGCACTGATGGCTAAAACAAGAAAAAGATGCATCGCTGGGGCTAACAGTTCTTTAAAGACAGCCTTCACAGCCATTTTCACCATAATAAAGCCATCAAAACTGGCCAAATACACAGACTAGTGCCCAGAAGTCATATTTGCTAATATGTTGTTTTAGCATATAATGATTTTTTTCTTTAAAATTGGCTGTTTCTTTGTTTATTTAGTGAGCCAGATGTAAAGAAACAAAGATCATAGTTTTGCAATGACAGACACCTGCAGTAGATGACGACCATTTATAGGTCTGTAGTGACTTTATATTGATTTATTTGGTGCACCCTGAAGTCTGTAATCTGGCAGACAAGAAACGATTATAAAAAAAACTTCCTGTAAATGATTTGTCTGATGTCACAACTACAAACCACCCACAGTTCATTCACTGACAAACTCTCAAAGTTTCATTCTGGTTGGCTGACTTTACACAATTTCCTATAATAAAAACTTCTCACCATATTTTTTTTCACCATAAGTTTTCCACTTTAGTGGCATCAGCTCTTTAAAAGATACTTAAAGTTTTGGTTGCCTTGTCTGTCAGAAAGCCTCTTCCTGTGGAAGTGGGCGGTTCTTGGCCAGAATACGCTGCAATCTGGACCAAACTTTATGCCATTAGTCAAAAGTCTGGCAACGCGAGACTAGACGCCACAGACACCTGTAAGGTACATCGGAGCCAACAAGAAAAGGCTGTCAATTGACTTTGCTTCAGGAAAACTCACAGAGGCCAACTTATTACTTTCTCTTCTTATCACACAACCATGAGGTGTGACTGAGGCCAAACATGTTTCTCTCTCTGTACACCTGATTCTCGCTCTCTCATTCTCCACATGCCCTTCCTGTCTGCTTGCTGTTCTCTGCTTTAGTAATAACTGTGCATTTCGTTCCTCAGCGTTCTTGCATGAAATTGGCTATTAAGTGATTTTGTGAGATGGACAGCAGTTCTGACACTTACAGCTGGAATTGCACCGACCAGACATACAGCCAAAAGGAAACAGGCAGGCCTCGTGTGATTGAGCTTTGCCGGTTTTGAGGGTGTTCTTGAAGGAAGCGTTGTGGATTGTATTGCGCCAGTGGCGCGGGTTTGAGACATTGTACATCTCACCACAGAACTAATAGATCAGAACAAAGTTCCAACAGCTGATTACGCGTTTCAGTACGGGAGCAAATGAAACCCAGTACATTATACGCAGCATGGGGTTCAAATGAAACCTATCCTCCATTAGTGTTTCATACACAATTTCACCTAAGTGCTAGAGTCTGTAATTGCAACGTCAAATTCATAATGAATTAAATACACATGCACAACTGAGACGAGGACTACCTGCACTTAGAAAAATAACTGAAGTACCCCCACTTGACACAGGTATGATACTACAGTACATTAGGTACCCGGCGGATAGTACATAGACTTTCTTGAATTCTGTATCTTTCTTGTTAAATACGAGTCATTTTGTGACAAAATCAATATTTGTATCGAACAAAACATGCCCTTAATGAGCAAGACTGCGTTACGAAAACATTTATCCAGAACCGAACTCACAGAACTCAAAAACACTCAAATTTACACAGTCAAAAACACAGCAGCATTTAAATAAATATTTTCACAACAAGACAAAAATTCCTCTATGGGATTTTTAAATGAACCATGAATCGGTCAAAAGAACCAGTTCACTGAAATGAATCAGATTTTTCAATTGCTACAGAGAGCAAGGACAGCTCAGGACAGCATGTTTGATTGTTCCCTCAGTTCGCTCGGCTGCAAAGCTGAATGCGTAATACAGCGAGACACAAAAACAGCAATGTTTTGACACGCTACACTGCACCTCATTGTACAAAAAGTAGCCTGTTACCGGAAAATGTTTTGAAAACAGCTAAGCAAATGTCACGGTACTGAAAAGTGCAGTCAAGTTACTTGTTTGTTAGGTTTTTTTGTGTGAGCACCTATAAAAAGATTTCAGTTGCTATGAATAATCTTATTTATACATCTAATAGTTAATCATGGCAAAAACCTGCCCAGCCCATGTCTGTCCTGTGGGTACTGATTCAGAAACAGACCGTGTGACTGAAGATGTGTGTGAAGTCTACAGCAATGTGGTTGAACACCCCTATAGAGGATATACATTCACAGCCAAGGCATAGAGAGAGACTTTGATTGACTCTCGGCCCATCACTTATCCTCACATCAATTAACACACACCCAGGTGGGCCACGACCCCACTTCTATCCGGTTAACGCCATCCAATTGCAGGTCCGACCCGTATCGCTCTCAGAGTCGGATATGAGTGTCACGTAGATCAGATGGAAAATGATGAGGCCAATGCGTCTCTGCTTCTGTCAACACAAACACACACACATGTAGATGTTTATTCAACTCTGGGAAATTGCTTAGTGTTTATTAAAACCAAACAATTTCATTTTTTCTGTTCTTTCCTATGGAAATGAAAAATAAAATATCATTAAAAATAAATATGATTTTATAAACATATATTGAATCCACTTTACAGTTTTAATAAAACATAGCGCATTTAGTTACCAACAAGACAGAAGTGTTATTTAAAAGCATTACCATATTCACCATGTACCACAACCACAAGAAAAATGTCCCAAAAAAAAAAAAAATCACCATATAATAAAGGTATTAGAGATACAAATCATATAAAAACTACTTTTGTCAAAAATAATTAGATATTAAAGATGCGCAGTGACTGGCCAATCAGCATCCGGTACCTGAACTATCAGTTTCATTACTTATAAAAGTCTACAGCGCCAAAGGTGGCCATAGTTAAAGAAGCGCTCATACACAGCCACTACTTACACCCACTTAATAGACCCTGAAAAGGCAAGATAGAGTGACCATAAAGATGTTGAGATGAAAGCGTGATAGATGGAGCCAGAGATGATCAGATTATAGGACTGAACACTTGTGGTTCCCCTGTTTGACCTCTTTCAGTTGACGACCTCTTCCTAATTAAAGCAACGTCTGCAGTCTTCAGCGGGAGCCGCTGGTGTCACCTTGCCTCTGTAATTAACATTATCAGTCCCTTCATTTGTGTCCACCACAATGACACATCTGTGTGTGTGTGTGTGTGTGTGTGTGTGTGTGTGCGCGCTTGTCATTCTGAATCACACTTGATATGCAGTTCAGATTTAAGGACTTTTCTATTGCGCATGTTACAATAGCCGACGAACTGGACCTGAATTTTAATTCAGAATTCTAGTTCTGTCAGAAATGAAAATTCTGTCATTGTTTATTCACCCTCATGTTGAGATTTAGATCTTCGCTCCACACTGCAGCTCTCGAAAGTCACCCGCGCTGCTGCATTGTGGAGTTGTGCCGGATGTGGGCGATTTTCTTTCGCAGTTTTTCCAGCCTGGTTTAGTTGTTGTTTCTATAGGAAAAGAAAACTGAGACCAAGTGCTTTCAAAACACCTTGTGTTGTCTAGAAGTCAATCATGTTTGGTTAATTTTAGGTGAAATATTGCTTTATAAGAGAAAGTACTAAATAATCACTATATCTGAAAACTAATGGAATAAGAATTTCACAGGAACCATGATGAAATTACACAGCAACATGCCAGTCAGAATACATGGATGCTGAACGCCTTTAATAAGCAAAGCAGTTACTACAGTCCAGCTTCTATCGGTCCCCCTGCTAGCCATGTCTTCACCAACTGTTCCCTATAAAAGCTTTATTTTTTACGTCTGCCTTTGTTAGCGCTGTCTGCGATGTGATAGCAGGTGTGTGTTTAATGTATTTTTCATAGCCCACATGACTGTGATTAGCATAGCATGGCTAATTAAATCTCAGTGAGGGTCTTAATAGAAGAATTCCATGATGTCTTTTTGTTTCAAGGTTTGAAATGCCTGCATTCTTATGTGACTTACTTTATCTGTATAATAAATCCTAATCTAAGGGCTAAGTTGTTCGTATTTACAATACATATATATTGTTTACTATACATAAGAACATACATGGATACCTTATTTTAATACCTTTTTTGACTGTTATTCTCTGCCTAGTTGTGGCATAACATACCATTATTTCTATTCGTTTGTCCTCATTTATTTATTTGCTAACACATAGTCTAAGTATAGAATGCATACCACAAAATACAGGGCAAAGAAATGTACACAAATCTCCTACATACAAAAAAGCAGGCCATACACATGAGGGACACATTTGAAATATTAGGCTGTAATGTATTGTTAATGAACCTTTGGCTGGGACTCGCTGGCTGTGTCTGGGAAACTCAGGGCTGTGTCAGACAGTTGACTCTCAAGACCTCCATATCCCGGGGCTACGGCGCAGATTCGTCGCAGAAGCACGGATGACCCTTGGTAGCTGACAGCTACACTGACAATCCGTACTGACAAGCCAGTCACTCTGGCGTGGAGCCAAGACCAAACGCACCGTGCTGGTTGCCTGCTGGCTCTGAATCTCAAGCAAGAGAATGTACAAAGAAAAACACATACATATTCATTCATTTTTCAAGAACGCACACAAGCACAATCGAGTACCTTGGAGCTTTCGGAGGAGGTAGAGGGAGAAGTGATTTTGGAAGAGTGAGCAAACATATCCAGAGGACTGCATTAATATTTAAAGTTATTTAATAAAATGTCATTCGGTCGGAGGAGGACATTTGGACCGGCCCTTCTCTTTCAGAGACCCCCCGTCCCTTCCACCCACACTAAACATGTCCAGAAATGAGTGATGGGAGTCATCTGCGTTGGGCAAGCGCTTAAAATATGAATTTTTCACTTGCAGCCTTGGTAGGAGATGGGACACATAGAGAAAGAATCATTAAAACGTATAAATAATGCTTGGAAAAAGGAGACTGCGCTAGCATCTCTCAATCACAATAACGGCCCTACGGTATCAGGCAATCGTCGAGGCTCATTGCCCAGGGCGCACGGCGTGTGCTGATGAAGACTATAGCAGAAGATTGAGAGACGTACGAACAGAGATACGATCCCTTCGCCTTATGTAACACGCTGGGGAGCATAACTCATTTAAGAGTACAAGGTCTTAGTTATTCATTGTGATCGCAGCGCTTTGATTTCGCTTGTAGCAAAAGGCAACTAGCGGAAAAAAGGGGGTCTGAAGACTTGTAATACCATCTTCAAGTCTAGATTCACAGCGATTCTTCAGTACAAAACAAACTCAACTCAAACCTCGTATCCTGAGTTGCCTTCTGAAATGTCCTTGTTCAGTTCTTCGGATAAAACCCACATCCTTGGTAGCTATGCAAGGTCATTCTAATGCTGTCCTGCACGTAAAAAAAAAAATGTATTATTAAATTTTTACTCTTTAAAAAAAACTAAGTGCAATAACTCACCCACATAAACTTTCTTTGAAGCTATGGAATGAAGCAAACAGTGCGATTTGCCATCGCATACGCATATAACCAATCACGTTAGCCGTTTCTATGCCTAGCATTTTGTCCATTACTACAACCACTCCATCTGCTGTACCCATAATGCAATTCTCCTCTAATTTCCTAATGTTCCCCTAATCACCGCGGCGGGTGCAGGAAGGCTAATAGAAGGGTCTTGTGTACTAGCCCGTCCTGGTGACAGAGTTTAATAGAAACCAGAGAATGCAAACTGCATTATAAATTCTCCAGACCGGAATATTCTATTACAAAAGGGAAGGCCATGAAATGCTCATTACGGGGGTAAATACAGCACGCAGGTTTGTGTTTAGCCCCGAGCAGCATGAGGTCATCGTTAGCACTGCATGCATAACAGAACAGTCGCTATTACGACGAACAGAGAGACAAATAAGTAAAAACGTTGTTGCGTGAGGCACTTTTATATGTAGGCACAACATCATATCTTTGTAAACAAACAATACCTCCATTTTTTCCCACACTGTGTCGACTACTTTTAATATTTTAACTATTTAGCATAAATAGCTTTTTCCGCTCAATTTTTAAAAGCAAATCAGCACTTCATTCATTAGCAAAAAGCAGGAGTCGTGCTTTTCTAAAGCTGTTTTTGCCATTGCATTGCTCTCCGTAGTCTGTCTTCAAAAGAAGGGCTTCTTTTATATACGCTTATGCATGCTGGATTTTAGATCAATGGAATAATGCTTCGGCACAGAGCAGAGAAAGAGCCAGTCAGGAGTAGCCCAACACCAAATCTGTTCTTTTTATAAGTGTATAAATTCAGCATTCTACACACCAATAGACTTCATAGCCAGACGTAAACACCAGTTATTTATTTGGGTACAATTTGGCCTGGAAAAGCTTTGCAGGAGAAGCATGTTTATTGCTCAAGGAGAATGAAAAACTTTAAAGTTTCTTGCAAATGCAAAGACTTCGTTTGAAAATTTCTGTCACCTAGCCATATGCTATACCTCTAAAACTAGCTATTTTAAACAACTTTTCCACAATATTTATACAATGATTACACATGCAGTTTTTATTACCTCATTAATTCACAGCCTACAAATGTAAGCTTAAAATAATTTCAAAAGCAGGACTAATTGAATTACCATTAGTAAAAGCAAACTAGTATAAAGTTAAAGGTGGCAAAATTATAAAAAGCTCCAAGATGTATATAAAGCATCAGCACACGCACACAAACAAAATATATATACTGTGTGTGTGTGTATATATATATATATATATATACACACACACACACAGTATATAGATAGATGATAGATAGATAGATAGATAGATAGATAGATAGATAGATAGATAGATAGATAGATAGATAGAGGGGGAGAGATACAGTATATGTACACATGCATGCATGCACAGACGTGTGTGGTGGGGGTCATCTGTGTAATTTGTCGTTTATGAAAACATGTGTCCTCATAAACTAAATCACTTCAGTGAGGGTGGGTTTAGGGAAAATGTAAGGGGATAGAATTTACAGTTTGTACAGTATAAAAACCATTACGTACATAAATAACAAACTGAATATACATCTAGGATCTAATCTTTGGAGCCATAAATCTACGAGTACATTAGCACAGCGTAAGATGGCCTTTAATGGATGGAAACATACAACAATGATTCTTTCCCTTTAAATGCGTGACATCACTTTAAATATCGGGGAATTTTTATTCCATATGGGGAGAAATCCGTCTGTGGTGACAGAGTCATCTATCACCTCAGAGTTTTACATGAGCGTTACATAATGTCTCTCATTCCAAACGTATATAAAATAGATGAAGTTTGAAGTACACTTGAGAGGGACAATTTGAGGAACCGTTCTTTTTCTTGTTCCAATTGTTGCTGGGTTAAATTTCTACAAAGCAACGAGGATGAAAAATCGAAGTTTATCTTACGTCGCATCCCCATAAGGCTTAAGTCTAATCACCTATTAATCATCCCAAAACGATTCCATTTTAATGACATTTAACAAGTGCAAAATTAGCTGTAGGTGGGGTGCCTCAGTTTAGAGGGTTTAACAAGTACCATCACATTGAGCTTTTCAGATTCCCTCTAGAGTTTTGAGAACTAACCTGAACAAAAGAAGAGAAAGCAGATGTTCTCCAGAGAAGCTTAACTCCTGCAGCGAGTCCCAACAGAACAGCAGGCAGCCATTCAGGTTCCACTGTCAGTGTCTCTTGGCTTCCCCAAAGCATTCTGGGATGTTTATTCTGAATAGAAAGACTTACTCAGTGAAATTCCAAAGAAACACTTATTTCAGATAAAACATAAGACTTTTATCTTGAAAAATATGACTGGAATTTCTTAAAGGGACAGATCATCAAAAACAAATACTATTATATCTTTTACACAAATAATGTTTAACAGAACATGTTTTTAGATTAATTTTCATGACTTACAGAAAAATATCAAACTTAAGTTTGTTACACATATAATTCAGATGTTGCAGTAACGTTATTGTTTGGTTACAAGAACGGTTATTTAAGCTTTTTGAATTCCGTAGCATTTTTAAACATTCTACGAACTACTTGGAATATAAACATATGAAGAATGTTCTACTAACGTTACTGCAGAACGCTAGCCAATGTTCTGAAAATGTTCCCTGTTAACTGGGTAATTGGATATAATGTATTTCTGAATAAATTATTCCAAAGCATATATTATATAAAAGGAATAACTATCAATTTTTTACTGGTTTTAATTCATTTTGTAAAGATAAATTGTCAAATTGTCATCGTTTAAATTATTACCTTCAATATAAAATTCACAAAACTTTTTTGCATCAAGATTATTTTAAAATCAATTTTGATAAATAAATTTAGAAATATTTTCAATTCAAAGGGATTTTTTAAAACATCATCATGCTGATGTTTTTTTTCCATGAATACAGTTTCATATTTCATGAGACCTTCAGGATCAACAGGAAGTTGGCATCTCCACTTTATTTCATTTTAAAGACGTCTGTTGAACGCTGCTGTAAATCTCTTTAAATGCAGAAAACTATCCCCCCTACGATGAATGGAAATTTCGCTGGGCAAACACTCATTAATATAGTGGTACATGCTTGAGAAAGGCAAACGAAATTTCAGAGAGATTATTGAGGGCAGGCGGTCTGGAAGACATCCTTGCCAATTTTTCATTTAACCATAATTAAAAGCAAAGAAACAGGCAACAATACCTCCAGTTCTCTAAGAGGTCTCCTCTGTTTTCCAGGCCTCAGGAGACTGAATAAAGAGAGAAGAAAAATTTAGATAAGTAAAGTTTTACTGGCATGTGCCTAAAGACTTTTGCCAGTTCTTACTGGCATGTGCCTAAAGACTTTTGCCAGTTCTTGACTTTTGCCAAATATTAGGTGACTAAGAAAAGTCACCTAATATTTCAGCTAAAGCCTGAAATGTAACTGAGGTAATACAGGGGCTGAGTTACCAATGTTTTGGATTGTACCACAACGCTTACCATGTCTGTTCATAGGTTCGCTAACATATACAATAGAAGGCTTCAAAGGAATCGCTTATGAACTACCACACGTTTTGTTTACACGTCAATAAATAAAGTTTGTGTCTTCTCAGATCATCTCAAAATTCATATTTTGATATCTAAGTGATAAACACAAGCTTAACAGACACAGAAGATAAAAACATGCATGTTGGAATCATGTATCATACAGAGTTCTGTTCTCTGGACACTACATGACATTAGCCTAGAACACAACAGATTAGCTGGCGACAGACCAACAATCAGACATCATTCATTATTGCGTGTGCTGTGGTGAGAAACCTTTGATAGAAACAATGAAATCTCTGTGACTGCAGCAGAAATACTGGGAGAGTTTTCCTCTGGGGTGTGTTTGGACACATTCAACAAGCCCTGATGCTTCTGATCTCAGTTCACATTCTGGAAACTATTATTCCGTTTAGCGTAACATTTAAATGACAAACTGGCCTGTTTGACTCCATGCCACAGAGCCGTTTTCGCTCATTAACATAGATGCTGAAATTTCTTTGATCTGCTGAAAGTTTTTTGGTCTAGTAATCACATTACTTAGCATGTAAACCCATACTGGCTATTTCCATATTATCATGTTGTGGTAAAACAGAACAGCTACTGAAAGGGGAATTTCACAAAATCTTAATCCTGTTTAAAATAAATATCACAAATGAAATGTTACTGTTACTGCAATAAGATTAAATGGAGACTCCTGGCCTCCAGTGTCCCACATGAATAAAGTGACTTTCTCAAGAGTATTTTTAAGCAATCTCATCAATATTACAACCTGTGTTAAAAGTATAAAAATATGAAGTTTAAAAATATGAAGATGCCAGTCTGGACCCAAACAATTCTCATTAAAGACTGAATTATCTATAATAGCTAGCTACACTCATTTTATTAGCTTAAGCTCTAAGTTCCTTTAATATATCAGCAATTTTCTCACTGTTTGTGTTACTTCAAATTTAGAATGAGGTTGATACCTCATCGAAACATAGCTGAGAAGTCCATTAAATGTTCATTAAATGTTCTAACCCAAGCACAAGCTGATTGTAGAAACATCTACTTAGGTTGCTGTTAAGATCTACCACAGCTTACCATGATTTTGAGAAATACGACTCTAAGCACTATTTAATAAAGACTATTCTAAAATGTTCTCATATGGTAAAAAACAATTTAATTAGAAAGAAAAGAGAAAAGTTTGGAAGAACTATAGTGACTGTCGAAACATGATTATTCTGCTCTTCAAAACTTCTGTTCCAAATATTTCCGCCTTCAAACGGCAGTACAAACACATTGAGTTTTCTTTATTGTTTTTCTCTTTAATTTTATTTTTTTGTTCCTGAACCATTTCACTCGTTCTATTGAATTGAGGGTCATGGTGCACTGTGACCAAAGCTAGGCAGAAAGAAATCGGCCAAAAATAAAAGTCTTAATACGATTTATGGCTTTGATTGATTTGGGGCTCAGATGTGACATTATTTTTTTATTTAGCGTTTTTCTTCCGCCCTTGGTACTGAAGGTCTTTCTACCCCCAAGTGAGATCTTTTACTGTTTCCCTTAAATTGAGTAAGGGTGGGATTTGGATTGCAAAATGTGGTCCCAGATCAGCACAAAGCCTCTTTCAAGCGGAGACAGCAAAGATTGGGTTTTTTTGCATTCAGTAAATCTTCAGACTCCTCTAAACTCGACTTTGGTTTGAGAGTTGAATAAGTTACATCGGTATCTCATAATCTCGTTCCGCTGATAACTGCAAAGAACGCAGGAGCTTCTAAAGAACTCCAACTAATGCTTCACTTCATCCAATCAGACATTATAAAAATATGTATTGTCTTCTCAAACACCTTTATGAGCCATAATTCAATCCAGTTCAATGACAATGAAGCAACAAAGAAATACTGGAAATTTGTCCTTCAGAAACAATATATTTTTTTGAGGACCCAACATTACTAGCTGTGGTACAGCCTTTCAGAAACACTCTATCAACCTTCAACATGATGAAGAGCTTCAAAGCTGTTCACCAACTTCATCAGCCATATCTCAAAACTGAGCCACACAGTTAAGAATCTATGAGGAAGAAAACTTTGGTCAACACGCTGTATTCAAGTGTGGGAGTTGTTCCGATCTCAGAGTTTTGACATGAGCCCTCAGATCTTGCCATTACAAACAGATGGCCAGTCAAAATATTTTCCACTTGAAGCTAACAGTGTTGTTTACGTCAGGACAGAAACTAGGCAGAGGATTATATCCAAAAATAGCTACAAGGTTTATGTGCATTTTATAACTTCACGCACCTATTTCTTTATGGGAATAAATAAACCTTCCATAAAACTAAATAATAGCACAATGGCCATGTTTCATCACCAGGTCCAGAGGCAAACAAGTCTTGTAAATTTCATAACTGCCATAATGATTTTCAAAAGACACATGGAGCACCAGTTAGCAATTAAATTACACATTGTTATATAATAATATTCCCTACTGACACACATACATTTATTCATTTGGCCAAGGCAACAGTGAATTCAAGGTATACATTTTTATCAGTACTTGTGTTCCCTGGGATCAAACCCACAACCTTTGCACTGCTAACACAATGCTCTACCAGTTGAGCCACAGGAACACAAAACCAAAAGTGAACTTACAGTTTAAAACCAGCTTCACCAGCCCTGTTGTGCCTGTATTTCTCATGATGAGGAAAAGCAGAAACATTCAACTAAACACAGATTGCCATGGTTACAGACAAATGAACTTAACCTCAGTAAAAAGAGCAGGTTTTTTAGCCATCGCGTCTCTCACTTGCTCTTTTATATGTCGTATCTCTACAGGAAGTGGCCTGTTTTAATGGCCGCCCAGGTTAATTCATCAGGTCGTTTCCTTCTCAGAAGAAGATATGAAACAGTGAATGGTAAGCCTTCGAATATCAGAGTGTGTGGCTCCATTACTTCATTCAGATAATACATCATTGTATTCCACAAATCCTGAGCTCACTTTTCCACCTAGAATACGGTCCAAGTCATACACAAAGATAACAGGCACAAAGTAAATGGCTCCTCTGGATTTTTAATCCTCCGTCTCTCCTTCAGCACCCGGCCTATCTCTCTCACTCATCCGTGCTGCATGCAAGCCCCGCTCTCCTCAATAGGGATAAAAGTCACCTTCTCCAAATCTCATTGAGGGAAAAGTCACGGCGGAAATAAAGGCTACAATCTACTCCGGCAGCACACAGAGTTCAAGCTCAGATAGGAAAGGGACACTCTTCTGTTCTGTTCCCTGCAGTCAGCAGTATGGGAATGGAAAATATGAAAAGAAACTGATGAGAGAGCTGAAGTCAGTCAGGGTATTATAAATAATATTAGACTGCATTTATTGCGGTTTGCGTGAGGGGACGTATCATCAGCGTGGTTTCTCTCATTCATTCTTTTAATTTTTTTTCCCCATCTTTTTTTTAATGGTACTCTGAGATGAAAAACACTTGGAGATGTTTCCCACTAAATCACCATTCTAAAGAACATCACACACGCAGAGTCTGAAATCAGCTCTCCATTGGACGAGAACCTAGAATGACTTGCAGTTATTTCTCCAGGGGTTTTCAAAAATGACTTTGTCCTTTAAGTACCCCATCATTTCGTGACGCTCATCATTCGTCGAAACTTCCCCCCAACCCCCAGATTGGAGTCTGGCTCTGATCTGTACATCCTGATCTTACCGAGAGAGCAATCATGAGCAGAGACTGCCAAGGATTGTGGGAAATGAACAGAGAGGCCGACTTATCTTTTGAACCCAAGTTCAATTTTGTAGACCCTGTATAGAACTGTATGGTTTAGAGAAGTCAGACCTATTTTGTATTGGACCTAAAACACCATTTTATTAACCAATTAAGCTCTGAGGGACGACACAATAACATGATAATGTTATTAAAGCCACTGTGGCAAACGGATTCGCTGACAGGATTGTTGAAGCAGGACCAATGAGAATGTTGATCCAGGATCATGTCTTTCTGGGTCAAATCATGTTAATCACATTTGGTTCATTAGCTGTAATGACTGAATGTATGCAGCAAAACCACAGACATTCATATTAGCAGAACTGCCACTAGTTATATCCACTGAAATATGTATTGAAATCTTAATCTCATGTTACATCCAGTACAAATACAGATAATAAATCATACTGCCTGACAGGCCACATAAAACACAGGGAATTGGAGGGTTTCGTTTATAAATTCCACTCATGTGCTGATTTAAACAACAGCAAGAATAGTGCACCGCTTGACCATTGTTTCCATGGGAACGGCTGTCCGTGTGATAGCTGATCGATGGGTGTAGTTATTTGAGGCCTCATGCACCTCATAACATTAGCTTAACTCTCTTTGATGTCACTTTCGATTGGCAGACAATGGCATTACAGTGGAGATGGTTGAGATAAGCTCATTACAGGGTGAAAGCCGCAGACCCAGAGCACAAACTCATAAAGCTTCAGATTGGAGCTCCAGTCTTGTTGATCTGACGTGTCGGACAAAGGGAGGCGAACGTAGGTGGACTGAAACGAAAAGAACGAGACGAGGGATGAGGCAACATATCATAACGTTGACGCAACAGAGATCAAACGCTCATCTGAAGTTTTCAACATTTTTTGAGAAGTGCAAATTGGTTGCGGACCAGAGGTAAGAACAGGCACCCCGCTGGAAAATCTAGCTTCACCTGCTAGCCGGTTGACCAATCACCCTGTTCCAGCCGGTGGACGATGGCCCAATCACAGACCAGCTAGAAACCGGCCACCAACTTCCAAGACAGAGCCGCCACCACCTTCAACTGCATCTGCATTTCCCTGCAGGGTAGAAAAACAAAATGTTAGTTATTTCAGTCATTAAAGTCACTCCTGCTGACTGCGCAGCCATGCGCATGCATCAGTCAGTCATCATTAGGGTAAAGGTAACCAAGGCGATAATTCTGGGTTGCAGCAATGATCTCTGACCTTCATATTTTCGCGCTCCTCTCTCCGGCGGTATGCGCGGCGTTCCCGTCTGCCGCACGCTGACCGCATTTCCTGCCTCGCTCATTTATCCAGAAAATGTGGCTGATTGTTTCAGTCTCCCTACTGACACTGATTACATGCACAAACAATGTGTTTACCGCATTCTTCCCGTAACGAGGCGCGGCTAAGTACAATATTGTCGGTCTAATGAGCTCGTAAACGCAATATGCTGCCATTCTGTGACAATCAGCGGCTGGTCTGTAATTGATGAATAGACCTGTAATTTTACAACGAGGCGAGGAGGGGAAAAGTTTCAAATGAGGACAATAGAGGAAATTAACCGGTGGAGATTGCTCACACACACAAACAGTATCGCAAAAGCTTGAATATGCGAGATTCACGCCTCTGTGTTTGGACCACACCATTAATTGCGATGGATTGTGGTGATTTTGTGTGAGAGGGGTAATTAGACGATGGGACGCTATCGGCAGAAAGAGGCGTGTTGTCGCAGCACGTCGCGAAGAGATGCTAAATTCTGCATTTCAATCGAGAAGCATGTTTTAAAGTCTTTAAAGACAGCTTTGGGTGAGGAGAGACTCAAATTATGATTGTTATTTACTGAAAATCTTCAGTGTCACAGCACACAGTTCTATATTCAGTCTATATGTATGTACTTTATCAAAAATCTCTGGTTAGCGCATACATTCAAATGTAAAATGTAAGCTAGCTTATGCCCTTTGAAGATTTGAAATGTAGCTGTATACTTTTTAATAAAACACTGTAAAAATAAAACACCATTTTTGTTCAATATGGTAAAATAACAGCATGGGACACGAGGGTATTTTTTTGTTTTGATTAAAATATTCCTTCACATTCGCGTAAATATAAGAAGCAAACTGTTTTAGCATTCATGCAAGAGAATATGCAGACACATGCACACACACGCATGACCCTGCACATGAATAATGCCACAGTCCCTTGCCACCTCATTTTAAACCGCAATAGTCTTGATCGACTGCCTCGTGGCTCCGCCTCCTTCCATCTCAGTTTCTCTCAGAAAAGCCCTGATCTACTGACCCATGAAAGGCGCATCCAGAAGTCAACAGCCCCTGAAACTAATGAGAGAGGAAACAGACGCTGATTACCAAAAAAATCCACTCCTTCATTCTCTCATCGGTTTCTGTCTCTCTTCTAACTTCCTGGCTGCCTGCCCCTGCTGAAAAATACCCACTGGCGAACCGGCTGGCGTGCACATTCACTGCAGCTGCTGCCCAGTGCCAGTCTCTCTCTCTTTCTCTCCTCTGCTCTGTGATCCTGGAGTCAGAGTTCCCTTAGGCTGAGTTTTCCTCCATGGCAAGCGTGGAGATGTGGGTTCGAGACCCGACCTGTAATGTTTAAATGGAAAACTTGACTTGGTGACTGAGGGTGGGTGACTGAATTGTCAGTTAAAAGCAAATAATCTGTGATACTGTGACTGTGAAAAAAGCAAATTAAGACTGGGATGTTAAACTGAGGTGATGTTGGACGGTGTTTTAGACAAACACGTTACAAAAATTATGCAGTGTTTTTATCATGTGACCTTCAGGTGAAGTCAGAAATATTTTAATGAAGAGAAAAACTAGGAAGTCAAACCAAGGAGCCGAATTTTCATGTTGAAAAGGTGAATCTAGAATAAAAAAATAAGAGTTCAAAATAATGCTTCAATAGATGATGAACTTCAATGTCACATTTATAAAACGACTGAAATGAATAACAAACTTAATTATTGTACATGTATGTAAAGCTATTAACTCATTTATGGTTTAATTCATGCAAATTAATTGTTAGACCCTATATATAAACAAATAAATTATATCTATACTATACTATACATATTCACAGCAAATAAAGGATATAATCTGTGTAAAAGTGATGCAGGTATATTTACACGTATAAGCTTGATATTCAAATTGATACTTTGAACTGACCCAAGACCAGCTGTCCATCCTCCAGTTCAAACCTGAAAGACTGCAGGACACGCAGCAGAACTGCTCTCAGATCAGCACTGCTGAGAAAGCTGGATTTCCTCCTGGTGGGTGTGTGCTGTCATCAGTGAGTAAGTGAAGACCAGGCGGGGGGGGAGGACCGCTCTTCATCACGGTTTGTTATGCACAATGAGTCGTCTTGCCTTTATCTAAAGCTGGGATTTATCTCCAGCACACCGTGGTGATTAGCTCTCTGAGGGCAATAAGGAACATCACTCCTCAAGCAACACACACACACTCACACACACACTCGCACGCAAGGTCTTTTCGCCTTGATGAATTACACAAAAACGTACGTGGGGAAAAAATCGTACAAAAGTGAACATTCGTGTAGGGCTCGTTTTTTCTCAAGGTTGCCAGATTTAGTTTGAATTAATCTCCCTCTGACTAATCGTGCATGTGCTCGATTTACATAATTTTTATCATTTGCCACTCCGCAAGAAAGCGGGCTTTTGTGTCAACATGACAAAAGTTGAAATGAGATCAAAAACGGGAAAGCGCATGCACTAATGCATGCTTAATGCACTAATGCATGCCGTGATGCAAGATTTAGCCGTTCACCTGAGCATGATAAATCTCAGTCTAAAATGGTTGTGGCATGCCAGACTAGAAAGAGTTACTGCACGGTATATAACTTCATGTAACTGTATATTTCCTACTTTTTTGTTAAGGGTAAGAGAAACAGAAGGCATTATGCAACAGTAAATGTTCAAAGTGGTAGTGTGCTACATTATTGTCTTAAGACCAAACATATGGCAACATTTCCCTGTAATGTTCCCAGATTTGTCTTTCCTTTTTTATTGGAGCTGTTTTATGTCCAAATGGAATAAAAATGCATCATCAATCATTGGAGTATAATATGTGGCTGATATTACTTCTGGTTCATTAGTCACAACGGAAATATAAGGTGATAGCAGACACAATGCATTATGGGATACAAAATTCTGCACATTTGAGTGTTCCTTACATACTCAAAACATTCCTTACTGTGAACTATACATACCCTATATTGCAGTAATACTTTGTGTGGTACCTTGCCATGTTATTCCAAACATAGCCGTTCATTTTAGTCCAACAGAATTTTGAAAACCCATTTTTTGATGGAAAAGCCCCAATGATTCATGTACTTCCATATAAAAACAAACACCACTCATATCCAAGCCATCAATTCCAAAAATAAGCTCATAAAAATCGAACAAACTCCCTTGTGATGATGGACTAAGCCATAAAATGTGACCGTTATCTTTCACGATGTCATGCTGACAGCCTTAAAGGGACAGTCCCCTCAAAATCGACTGAGGCTATTAGTTACCAGGTCGGCACAGAATTTCCTTTTCCTCTATTTTAATTTTGTGGTGAACTACTCCTTTAACAATGACGTCTGAGTTGATATGATAATCAGAGCATTCTGGGATGGAATCCCAGTCTTGCCCATGACATGGCAACGCCCCCTAGCAACAATAATACAATGACCTTGATGTATTCTTGAAGGGGACATGGTGTACAGTTTATGATATGCCACTATTAAAAGCAACCAATAAAACATCATCTATTAAACCGTAAAAGTTCCAGTTGTGCTGCTTGGTTCCTGAATAACTACCCCAACAGATCCCATTAAGACCAGTGTGATGTAGACGGCTCAAGAAGGTCTAACTTCTACCCGCTCTGTACATGGCAGCCTATTGGGAAAGGAAAGGTAAAGTGTAATAGTGCACATTTTAAAGACATCTCTAAACAGCACACGCATAAATCAATCTCACTGAGCTATTGTGCTGTCCGCCGCATTGGTTAAGAATCTCTGCTTTCATCCTTCACCTCAGATTTTCCCGCGTCCTACAAAACACAGCAAATAAATCAGGCACGGCACTTCCATTTGTGGCAAAAGAATTTACTTATGAAATCAAAGGATGGGGTATTACAGCCAATGACAAACTAAAAGACACAAAGTTGAGGCACTACATTGCGGTATGAATCACTTTCAGTCATAACTGACATGAGTGTTTTTTTTTCTTGCTTTCATGGCTTTGATGAACAACATCTTTTGCTTGGCTTTGTAAATATGTTTTAATTTCTTTGGCTCAAACAAAACAAATATGTTCCGGGTATGAAGTCAATTAGTTGAGATTTGGCCGTGATAGCAAAGACAGATTTTAAAAACACACAACATAGATGAAGAGAAGAAAAAACTCATTGGGGGAAATTGACTTAATATTAAAAGCAGTCACTGATAGTTTATACTTTTAATTATTCATTTAACAGACGATTTTATCCAAAGCAACTACCAGTGAATTCAAGAAATACATTTTTCATCAGAACTTGTGCTCCCTGGGATTGAACCCACAACCTTTGTGCTGCTAACGCAATGCTCTAGCAGTTGAGCTACAGGAACACTTTCACTACCACATAAATTCTCAACGTATTACTGCTGCCCTGCAAACATTAATGCAAACAAGCGCTACTTTACAATCACATTCAATTTACTGGATGCTAAAACAAAACAATTATATTTGAAACAACATTTTATACCCATTTAACGCCTGTTGTTATCCACAGTGAAAAAAATGTACTGGTTGGAACTTGAAAGAGCATTAAAGATAGATAATATTTTATCTTTGAAAGATCACATTGATCAAATAAAAAGAGAGATTTTAAAATATGTCAGAGATTATGTGTACGGCAGTATTGCAATTTATACAGTAACATTAGTAAGTTTCAAACCAAGGTTGTTTAACATATAAAAATCTGTTCAAAAGTTGTAGCCAAGTCTTAAAAGAATGCATAAGAACCAGTACATTATAGCAACAGGTCAGCTAGGAAAATTGTTTGTATTAATATTAATACATTATAATATGTTCATCTGTGGACAACAACGACACATTACCTGCGGCAGGCAAACAGCTCTGATTTTTGTTAATAAGTTACAATCTGCAATAAGCCTAATTGACACAAAGCTTTGACACAACAAATTATGACAATTATTTAATTGCAACGCGGCACGGCGCTGTTTCATTGGATTTAGCACCTGGTTAAACTAGATCACAGGTCGTAATTAAATAAGACGCAGGTGTTTGCATGGAAAACCTCATGCAAAAGTAGCTCTTAAGAATGTATTGACCCAGAGTTATGTTAATCCTAATTCACATCCAGTCCGAGATTATAGAATTAACAAGGTACCGCAGTTCTGTTACTGTGAACGAGGGAAAGTGTAACGCAATACAGAAGTGCATTACAGGTTGTTGGCGCATGTGCAGCACCTGAAGCGATCTGGAAAGCTTGTTTTTATATCGCAATTCCAGCTGAGGAAGACAAGTTTATGATAAAGTTCATGTAGGGTTTAATAGTTCGTCTGAAATATAGTTTTATTGTAACCTCAGTCAGCGATTTTAGAATAATCCGTCTTCCCTCATAGGTGCCCGGGGGCGTTGTGAAAATGGCCGCTGAGTGCAGAGTCTTCCTTGAAGGGGCTTTGATCCAGAGCTCCATTAGAACCTGAAAGAATGAAGTTAAAGAGCAGTTAGTAAAATATTCACCAATATTAAGTGGGGCAGAAGCGAAGGAGTTCATTTGGGGCGGGTGCAACAGTCCTGCCAACACTATGGCTCACTCTATCTCCAACCCACCGGTCCTGGACCCTCACTGAGAAGGCATGACAATGCACAGAAACCCACCCAGCATCTAAATTTCTCCCGACTCCCTCACTCTCACTCCAATAGGAAGATGGGTACATCAAAGGCAAACATTAGCGAGCGAGCGAGGCCCGCGCGGGTGCGCGTGAGGGCCACGCTGTGTGATTGTATGGTTTGGTTGGCTAAGAGATAGAAAGTAAAGGGATGATTAAGAAGAAAGAAAGAAGAAAAATAGAGTGCAGGAAAAGGAGAGAGAGAGAGCAGGAAGAGTGCAGCAGAGCGGGGTACCATTAAACCCCGGTGCGGTAAGCAACCGTATTCCTTTGAAAGCATCGGACGCATAAAAGCGGTAGCTCCAAGCAAGCCTCTTTATATGTTCCCTTACCCACCGCATACAGTCGACACTGCATTCAGATGAAATATGAAAAGAGGAAATGCCTCCCTAAGACTTCCTGACAAGACGTCCAAAATCCCTCCACAGCTAAGGCACGCTTGGCCAAACAGCCTTATCTGCCCAGTTTGGAGTCTCAGCATAAGTTCCTTGAGTCTTATTTTCATATTTTCTAACATCACTTGCCTTGGGATGTTTTTAGTTTTTTCAGCCCCAGGAAGGAAGCAAAGCATATAGCAAGACGTACTAATAGCCTTATTTTTAAGGTCAGGGTAAATGTGGTGGCCATAAAGTTTGCATGAAGTCTGAGCAGCATTTTGAACTAAATGTGTATAATATTTAGCTCTTTAAATCTGGTTAAAAATAAATAAATAAATATAAAGACACTTTTTATGTTTCTTATATTCTCTGTTGAATTTCATAAGGAACTTTGAACTGAGAGTTCTGCGCAGTTAAAGGTTAGCTGAGCTAAAGTCAAATGATCCAATTATTAAATAAACATTTAAGGAGCAATATGTAAGGAACGACAATTTTGTGAACTGTTACATGCATGTGAACTGTTGAATGAATAAATGAATTGACACAAACATATGTTTTGTTAGCTAAACTCTCCTACACGAACCTACAGTCACCGCACACAGCATTCATTATCTCAACCGCTGATGCTATTACTGCTAACTGAATTAGCCTGTCTGAGAGACTTTGATTCGGAAGTCTCTTTGGTTTACTCTTCCAGATCTGGATTCCGGATTCAGCCAGGGATTGGCAAACTCACCAAGGATTAGGCCTATTGGATCGCTAGCCAATTAGGCTAATCATGGTCATTCTCAGGACTCCTGTTGAGAAGCAACAGCATTGATTTCCTCTGGTTTGATGTACACTTCAACTCCACCCTTCGCTCTGATTGGCTGTCTAGACGAGACCAGTAGAAACATCTGGTCTGCCAACGACATGGTCACAACCTTGAGTTCACCAGACATCCGACTCCTTGCAGATCAGACCAGCCCATCTATGAAGTACACAAAGAACATTTGTCAAGGAGAGAAGCAACCACATCCATATTTTACAAGGACCAGCTTTGGGTATAACAAGTTGTTTTTGTTGGTTTTTGCATTGGATCATGAGAGATGCTGTGCTCTACAGAACGGTATTGGATTTCAATGACTAAGCCCTACATCGTTAGTCTCAATTCTACACCTTGAAAACAATTCAATGCCAAACTTAGTTAGCAAAGTTAACAAAGTTAAATCTGTTCCTTCTAACTCCAGTGGTACAAAAGAGTTTGAATATACACACAGTAATGAGTCCGCATCTATTTAAATTCAAGCCCTCGCAGTTACATGATTGGCTATTATAACTGTCTTTTCCAAATGTGTCTGTGTCCTAATTTGTAACTATCCAGCCTGAAAAGTACACAGAATTAGGATTAGGGCATTTCATGTTATATTACACTGTAAATAGTACCAGATACCCAGGCAGCAAACTATTTTTCTACTTTGAAATGTTGGGCTAATCTCCCATAATTCATTGCAGTACAAATGAGGAGCTCGTAACGCATCTCAATATATTTCACATCTTAATGTGACTAGAGAACATCTACAGTACAATCAATATTACAATGATACAATATATTCTGTCAAGAAATGAATGAATTAATAAAATAGCACCATTTGTAACAGTTAATATTAAATACAGTAAATATATTTTTAATTAAGCACTGAAAGAATCAATAATTGAATTAAGGCACCAGAATCCTTTAAATTTAAATTTCTATATATAATGGATGTCCGCCGTAAAGGATCCTGCATTAATCTGCAATAAACAGATGCGCCTGTGGTTAAGGTTAAACTGCAGAGGTGTTTAATGGCAGTGCTGCTCTGTGTCTGTTTCTCTGGATGTTGTGGCTGAGAAAGACCAGATTGCTGGCACTGATTCTGGCAAACAGTCTTCAGAAGAACAGACTTCACCGGCCATCAACACTGCCTGAGAGAGAGAGAGAGAATGAGAGAGAAAGAGAATGAGAGAGAGAGAAAATGAGGGAGAGAGAAAATGAGGGAGAGAGTGAATGAGAGAGAGAATGAGAGAGAGAGAGAGAGAGAGAGAGAGATCACTGCATTTTCATGGCACCCATTACTAGAGACTCACTCTCCTATTCACATGGGTTAGAATTCTGACACTGTTGAACTCGTTTCAATGGTCTAAAATCTCCAGCAGTGATTTTATCAATTTGTGCAAAGGAAGAAAATTACTCAGGTTGGAAACCAAATGAGAGGGAGAACATGACAATACATACAGAAAAAGGGTTCAGTTTGAATTCAGGCACACAGTTCAGGGTTTTCCACAAAAGCGTGATGGTGTTTCGGTCTATAGAAACACTGTCCTGCGACTGTATTTTCCTATTGTTATATTGTTTTGAGGTGTTCTGGAAGTTTCTGGGAGGCAACCTTTGGCCATTGGGTGTGTAACCCTGGCCAATAACAACACAAGAGGCCCTAAGAGGAGGGGCCAAGCCTGACTGTTGTTTTAACAAACAGAAAATCCTGCATAATGCACCTTTTAACTTTGACAACCACCATTTACAAACACCAACAAACACATTTACAAAACAAAATATAACTGTATTCAATTACAATTTAGACAGTCAAAGCATAACTTTTCTCCCTTTTATATTAACAGAGCATGCAGGAAGCCACTGGCACAACATAATTGTGTTATGAAAATATACACAAACAAATATAGACTTTGGCTGCAAACAAAAGGGTGCAATTCAATGTGTGTTGAATTGCACCCTTAGAAACAAGAAACAAACTTGCTATCTGCCTCAAAAGACTGAACTTCTAACCTGGAAAAGCATCTTGAGATAAGTCTTCCTCAATTCTTTTCGGCTAATCTTATGGCTAGGAACGCTCTGCGCTAATCCACGTTGCCTTCAAGTGCCCCTGTTGTTTAGCCAGGGCTAATTCCCACACTAGGCACACAATGGATGGGAATTTCCATCACGTGATAGTTTCCAACCTGTATTCTGTTGTGGAATACGTTTTAAAAATATCTCGCCCCAGTCATTCTGCACTCGCTTTGAACTCATCAGACAAACTTCATGCAACTTTAACGTAACGTTCCTGCGCGTTTATTTTTATTCTGAGGCTCAGGTTTGATATCCTTTCGATATTTTCACCGTAAACCTCACAAACAGCTGTAACGGACTGAACGACTTGCAGTTCGAAAAGCGTGACCTCATGGGGTTAAATGGCACCTCTGGATGTGGTACTCTTTTGTTTTGTTACTCTCTGTGTAAAATCAAACAAGACACTGGAGCTAAAGGAACAAATTAAATGTAGTCGCTCCCTTGCGCTGTTAAGAGACAGACTGCGCTCCGAGCCTTTTTAATTCAGAACCCTGAGATGGTGTAGAAACATGACGGCCATTGTTCACAGCGTATGCCGCTCCACGAGGGTGAGGTTTCGCTATGAATTATTTCACACAGGGCATCTGTTAAGAGGCCCACATTTGGCTGTGACTGGTTCAGAGTAGCCGTACCTGTGTGTGTGTGTGTGTGTGTGTGTGTGTACACGTGTATGAGGCCATACTGACCCCTGCTGGCTACCGAACACTGTATCACTGATGTTGATGGACAGACGGTTATTATATTAACCTCTATGGTCTAGATTGTGATGTCTTGTTTATTATGACAATGATTGACAGTTTGGCATGAATAAATGTCTGTAGGAGACATTTGCTGAGAAACATGGTATGTGTAGGAGTGTTTAGACGCGTGGGAGGGAGAATTATTGGGAAAAAAGGAAGGAGAAAGGAATGTGACCGTGATAAATTACAAATATGAGGGCGACAAAACACCTCCATCACATCTGGGTAATTATCTGCTGTATGTGCTGGGAGACAGGAAAATAACAGCCTCTGTGTGGGGGGTTAAACATCTGCTCACAGGGACCCCTGTGGCAGGTTTGCCTATTTGTGACAGAAACAATGTCTATAGGTAACTATAAACAGTGTGGGTGGGGCAGCCACACTTAGCCCCACCCACAAAATCTCTAATCCGTCCCACATTATTAAATAATTCCAACATTTTACTAAGTACCAAATTAAATTGTTTAACATTATAAAATGTTAAGCTACTTTGTATTTATAGCGATCTGGGATACTTTGCATCTCATTCACGGTGGACACTTCTTTAAAACTTAAAAAACTTCTTTAAAACTAATAAATTTTATATGCATTAGTCTATTAAGTCTTACATCTTTCTTTAAAACTGGCAAAATGACTAGTTTTAAATTATATAGCAAAGTAGCCTAGACATTTTTGCTATGCCACGCTGCAGGGATTCTTGGGAAATCTTATTAAGTAGCGTAAGTATGACGTAATTCTTCTCTTCGAACAGGAAGCCCTGAGCTTTCTGTGCTGTGACTTCAAACCCTATCAACATAGGGGCCCATAAGATCCCAGTAGCTCTATATGGAAACCTGTGATGCTAATTTAGCCCTGTGTCACAAGCAACCGGTCAGTGTGGCAAATGGAGACGTGTGGTTTGTTTTGAATTACCTGGCTGAGGCGAACCGCCTCTGACTGAACGGTGTGCTCAACAGAGAAGGCGATCTGATTGGGGTTGTTGTGCCTGCTGTCCTCCAGTACTTTCACCTAATGGAAGACCAATTTTAAAGGCCTGAGTCTATTTATTTGGGGAAATTTACTGTAACCATTTGGCTGAGAGAACAAGCACTTGCCACTCGTGCATAAAATGACTGAAATTGTTTTTGTCTGAAACGGCATCCTGCAAATGGTCAAATTCATGCTTTTTATTTCTATTTCACCCTTGATGTGACATTAGAGAGAATTTACCTGCTGCACCGGCGGCCAAATAAGTAGATAAACTGACGTCAAGGCTTGTAAAAAACAGCGTTTTACTCCTTTAAAGTTAATATATTACAAAGTTTTACCACATAAGGCTTTTAAACCTGTTTTCTAACTAATCACAATGACTGCCACTCACTATTAATTGCATATTAACATTCCTAATGTACACATATATACAGATTAACTCAAAACTTGTAGGTATGAACATACTGACCAGTCACGCTCTCCGCATGGTAGAATTTGCAAACATACTTGTTTGCCAGTAAATGAAATCCAATGTGTTTCTATTACAGCTCACAGCCTGTAGGCTTGGATGCATATTTACATTGTCGTCATTGAAATAAAAAAGAATGGTGTTGCCACGCGAGCGTCCAATCAGATGGTTGATGTAATTTCCTGCTGCTGTCTTGGATGAAACCTGCAGAATTAACGTTTAGAGATCTGATGAGTATCACACTGTGCCATGCTGAACTCAACCAGCAGGGCGAATCAAGAAAAGAGCCATTAGCATTTAAAATACGGTGTGGTTGATCTGAATAATTATTATGTCAGTACAAGATGTGCAGGCTCTGAGAGGACAAATGCCCATTTGAAACTCGGTTGACTGAGTCTTATTGAAGCTGCTGGGTCTTTTAAACCATCACAGCTCAGGCTCTGTCCCAAAAACTAGGGAGCTGTCTGTCCAGGCAGCATTTCAAGGCATTTTAACAGGTGTACTCTCAAAGCGAAGGCTGTTCCAAAGGGTTGTTATGTTTCATTATACTGCCAGAGATAATTTGTTTTTAACAAATTCCGCTGCGGCATCGCCTGTAGTTGCAGTGGCGATGGAAATCCCATAATCCATTGCAACCAGCTTCACAAAAGTAGTCACAAAAATAATTCCAAGATGGTCGAAGCTAAAAAGTGTTAAAACGTGGCTGTACTACTGTACTAGAGAAATATCTATGTTCTTAATATCTTAAGATATTAATATCTTAATATCTAAGAATGTGAATCACTAGCCACTTGAGTTGTTTGCAAAACAGAGGCTTTGGCATTGTGCCATTTGAGTGAACCATTTTTTCAATGCACAGTTATCAAGAGTAATGATTGCCAGACAAGCACGTACCCCAGCTGCTTTCAGGGTGATTTCACTATAGAGGTCTTCAACAAGGTCCATGGCCCTGTAGAGTTTAGCTCCAGCCGCAATAAAGCACACCTGTTCCAGCTGATCAAGGTCTTTGGGACACTGGAGGCATCCAGGCAGGTGCAGACTGGAGCTAAACTCGGTCTGAAGACCTCCAGGAACACTCCTGGTTTCAACCTAAAACAAGAAAAAAAAAACACAAAGATTAAAATGAGCAAATTCAAGTTTAAATGCGTTTAAAATATTCCCAACATTCCCAATATTCCCAAAGGAGATTGTATAACTAGACCTATTTTAATTGTTCATAATTTCTTCAGTACTTTCGGATGTTTCAAATCACCAAATGTCTTTGTACTGGGAAATAGTAACTTTCAGTGGCGCTACATCATTTTGAAGTGAGAAAGATGGACGAGTGGGAATTTTGAAAATGTTGAGAAAAGGCAAAACTCAACAAGCATTTGATTTCTGTCAACTCTGCTTTGACCTCAGACAGGGCAACTATTCTCCCAATGACATGCTGTCCAGCACACCGGCTGACTGACTGAGCGTGTCACACCATATTTTGCCATTTCTCATTTTGATGGAATGTCTTTTGTTGCTCTGAGTCCCTTCCCAAAGGTGCCGACACTCTGTGATGTGAAAGGCTGAAGGAACACAGAGGTAAAAATGGTTCTACTGAACTGTCTTTAGCAGACTTTCAGTTTAAAAGACCTAAGAAAGAAATATCATGTTATTGTTTCATGTTATTTCATAACAGTTTTATGTTTCACAACACATTTAAATTTCATTGCACTTTGGGATTTTAAATACGGGAAAAAATCGGGATGTAATTCTGGTGTCCTGGAAAAATGGAAAATCTGGCAATATTGTTACTATTATTCAATTTGAATAAAAAATGCTAACACTATTCCGGATCAATTTTTTCAATTTAATTTCTCAATTTAACCCCTGCTAATACCTCAAGCTTGTCTGTCACTCTCTGTCACCTAAGCAGCATTTGTTCTGCCGCAGTACAGAAAATGAGATAAATTAAAAGCACTAGGAACGGCCTCTCAACAGTTATGAGGAAGGTCGGTATATTACTGCCTTTATTTGACACCCATTCCCTTGTAAAGCTGTGCTAGTGAAGAGCTGCACTGGCCAATAAAGCTGTGTGCACCTCTGTACTCAAGCTCTTTACGAGTGTAAAAACAACAGCCTTAAATCACACCTCAAATAGAATTGAGGTGTGGCTGTTGTTACAGTCGCTCTCGTTTTCTCACTCAGCGTCACCGTGAGGCTGGCGTACGGTCTTACCTTGCGAGCGGTTATGTAAGCGACCGAGTTAACACGCTTAGGGAAAATAAAACAGAAATAAAGATACGGTCTACAAAAAAAGACTGTTTTGTCTCAGTAGGCCTAATTAATACGATGTTGTTTGGCATTCTGAAGTTGTCAAAATAAATCGTGTGCTAGTCGCTTCTCCAAAGCGGAAAACATGATTGTCGGGGCCTTTGAACTCGAACGCTTGTCACCTTCTCATCTCAAGGTTAAATCCGCCTCTTAATCTGAGAAAGACGCGACGGCGCATCATTGTAGCATTTCCTTCAGGCTATCTACTGCTGAAAGGCCTGTTCAGTGGTGGTTTAAAGCAGGCAGAATATGTCTCCACTGCCAGTCAGCATGTGCCCAACGGTGAGGCTCTGCGTATTCATCTTATTTGTTTTTATAGCTGAAGGCTCAGATATCACTCAAAAGAAGAAAGTTGAAAATAATAAAGGCCGGGTAATAAAACAGAACCAGCTTCTGTCCTAATAGCAAATCAGCATGAGAAACGATTGGACTGAATCCTCAGGGGAAACGGCACTTGTAGTTTGAACAACCTGCAGCCAAACTGCACAGCCTGGTTGGAGGGAGGGGGCGTGGCCACTTCATGACATCACAACGAATGCTCTAGAATGCAAAATAGATACGCTGCACTCAATCGTAAATATTTTCATCACCATGGTAACATCGATCAGTGATACCTGCATGTACATATAACCTCATCTCAGTTTTCATTTTGTACACCTGCGAGAGCTTCATCAACAGACAAGCGTCACATTTTAAAAAGCCGGTGGGTTTTATATAAACCTTAAATGGCATTCATATTACTCTCTTGCAACAGGATGCTATGAAAAGCAAATCTTGGAATCTCAAGGGCAAGAGAGAGCTGGATTTGTAATCTGTACTTAAGATGTGTTTGTAGACATTGTCCTGTTCTGACATGAAGGTGAAAAAAAGTAACTATGTCTTTCACGTTCAAGGCTAAACATCAGTTAATTCACATTATATTTCATTGATTGTCTTACAAATTGGGTATATTTCTTATATTATATAAAACGTACATTACATTTCCGCTTTAATATCATTTATACTACAGGAAAGCCAATGCATTTAATGATTTTGAATTGAACATACTTTGTGTATCATCATCGTATCTCTGTGGAGCTCACTGTCAGATGAGACTTCCTGCTTCCTGTCCGTCTGTAACCAATCCCATGCGATGGTGCGTAGGAGCTGTGAAGTCTCACCCTGCCTTATTTCTACAATGTTTCCTTTTTAATTATCTTCTATGTCTGCTTGAATCCGGTACCAGCATGTTAGCCTGGAAAGGCTAGTTGTTAATTACTCACAACCGATGGAAGTACAATCAGAGGGCAGCCTTAAAACATACACAAAACGATGCTAGACCGACCCCCCCACCGCTTAAGAAGGCTAACAAGAGGCATCATGGCAGCCTACGGCTGCTGTTTAGACCGTACCTGCTGTCTGATTCGCTGGTTTTCCTTGGCAACCACTCTGTTGATGTGAAGGCGACTGGAAAAGCTACTGGCTAATCATGCACACATTAAAACTACAGGCCCAAGATGAGAAACAACCCTAGAATTCTCACATCTCCTCTAGAGATTCAGAATAGATTTATAACAATGTCAAAAACTTTGTTCTCATTTGCCAAAGTCTGCAAAAAAGTAATCGATTTCGATATGCCCAGACAAATTGTTTATTGTTCAGAGTTTATGAGACGTAATGGAAACACAGTTGAGAACTCCATTAACTATCGACCTGGTCTCAGATGTTTCTCCTAATTGTTTTTCAGATCATTTTAGATCAATTGGCTTTGGGAAAATTGGGGAAATCATTGCGCTTACTTAAACAAAATCTACAAATCGCTAAAAAACATCTCAGTTGTTTCTTTTGGGCCACCCTGAGATTAAATATGAAGCAAATGAATATATTTTTGTACCTCTCAAGCTTCTCAGATGTTTCTCCGAAGAATAATCTCACGTCTTCTCTTGAGTTGCAGAAAAGATATCAAACTTTCACAAACTGCTCTGAAAATACCAAAGCGTGCGATTAAAAGTCAAATTTACAATTTTTCATGCAATAATTCAAACACAGAGACCCGTTTAAAGCCATCCAAACTCTGTAGTCTTACTGCATGACAATTTAATTTTTATATTTTTATGTATTTATAAGAACTTCAGATTAAACACCCGAGACAAAATTGATACTTAATAATAACCAAGAACCCATTAAATCACCTGTGCAACTAAAAAGGGGCGTCACGCTAATATTAACATGCAAACAGCTCCAGTTCTCCAGATCCGGTTCTTAAAGCCATACAAGACCCTCAGGCAATCTGATGTCATAGTATATGATATAGTTAGTCACCCCATTCTAATCCAGCAGCGGTGTCCATTTCTGAGACGTGTTTGCTTTTCCGCCTGATGTTCAATCTCATCAACAGCTTATTACCGCACATATCATCAAAGGGATTCTATTAAGCTGTGACATCTTGTATGAAGTTGTACAACCTGTTACTGCCAAGGGATGCAAACGCTGAGTACCGATATGGCCAAAACCCTCGAATGAAATGAGTTTCCTTAAACCTTACTAGGATAATTAGCTGGAAAGTCTGCAACAGCGTGATCGTATCTTACTATTTTAATGTCCTATGGGAATTTTAACAGACTCCAAATGCTCCAATCTAGCAACCCCAATTATTTGGTTTCATTGTTTGTTTTAATTAGTTTAATGCTTAATGCTTCTAAGCAGCTACGGAAAAATCAAAGTGTTTTTCAAGGTATTGTTTTTTCTTTTTTGGTGAATAATAAAGCATACCATGAAATTGTGCTATTTATTCACTTAGAAAATGGCTTAATTCTGTAAGATAATGATAACATCGCTACATTACTTGGTACAGCTCAATTCGCTTTGTTTGTAAGAACATTACCAAGACAATGAAATTTTGAAACACTAAGGGGCAAATTTCAGTAAGAATAACACTGATAGTGGCGGCATGATAGCATTTTTTTGCACATCCAGTTTGTGTTGTTTTAGCACCCGATTTGTTCACACAGGGAAATTTCTAGTGTGTAATTCTACCAGTCAAGTTTTGAGGACTCCAGATTGATGGATTGTTGCATCATTAGATGAAAGCTGGTTCCTGGTTCACGGTTCGAATTGTACACATAAGCTACCTTAGTTGAGCAGTTTGCAGAAGCACTTCTTACATCACCAGCCTTCACTGACTCAACCTGTATATGTATTTGCCTGTGTATCTTCAATTTTTCCTTCATTCATCTATAAGCCAAAGACAAAAAGATTGTGTACGGCAAAGAATAAGCAATATGCGAGTGCTCTGACCTACACAGATGTGGCCTGGCGAACATATATGCCCATCTTATATCTCAGCTGTATGACATTTAAATGTCAAGTGGGAACTGCCTGTTTGTGTTAAACACACCTCCAGATTATATTGTGGTTGTGTCAAATGACAGACAGTGAGTGTGTGTGTGTGATGGCTCTATTACACAAGCAAGGCCAAGTCTATTTGGTCAGTATAACATGAGGGGCCTTCACGGCTCCTGATCTGAAAAACTGATCAACCAATGCCAGACCAACATTATCTGGCAGCTGATCACACAGATGGACCAGGCTAAGTGCACTGAATCTCTGGAAAGCTGGAGTGTGTTGATCTACAGCTTTCCACATCCATAGGGAAAAGAGCATCGGTTTTGCTCGAGTCCTTGATGTTTATTCCGATACATCCTGCCGCTAATCCTGGATCCATTTCTGAGGACTTCTGGGATGACCTACAAAAACTAGCACCTTGACTATTTTTCAAACACTTGTTTGAAAAACACATTTACCTGAAAAATTGACAAATGAGTTCATTTGAATACATCACAGCACAATTTCAACACATTTAGCACCTGGTAAACTGGATTGCGGATGGTAAGTGGCAAAATTGTTTAGTAAATTCACCATCAGTCACAAACGAAATTGCTACAAATGTTGCTAAGGATTATTCTGCATTCTCTGTCATCTATAAATAAATCTAAGCCCATGAACCAGCATATATATGAAATATCTAACCTTAATGGCAAGCAGACTGAGGTCAAAAGTCTTCTCTGTTTGGTGAACCGTTACCATGACGAGTTCAGAGATGCTTTTAAATGAGTGGGCTCAGCTTTGAGAAACTTATTAAAAACGCAGCCGGGTTCTGAAATCCCAAAGTGAGCTTCAGAGATTTTCTACAACTTTTCATGTCTAACCACTGGTGAGAGAAAAGATCTATGCAACATAGCCCATGCAATAACAGCACAGGGATAAAAGAGCATTCGCTCTTTTCTCTGTGATAATGTGATGGATTGAGTCTGGTCTGTCAGCCCAAGCTGGATGGCATGGCGAACGTTTTCTCCGCTAGAAACAAATGATCTTGCAGTGAGCCAAAGGCCCACACTTTTAGCTCACTGATTAGTACACAGGACATCCAGTCCCAAGCTTCCCAGATCAAATTTGGCTCTGAGCAATGATAGTAACACTCAGTCCGGAGGGGCAGTCCGAAGCTATGGCTGAAAATGACTTCTGAGGGCTTTAGAACATGTGGGATTAGAACGGTTCCTGTGATTATGGGTAGAAACTTTAAGCAACCCTACACTGACACTTACACTAACTATGACTGACACGATGCACTACATTTTACATGACAAGATTCTGGGGGCGGAATTTCAGCACAGATTTTTATTGAATCGCTAGCAATCTGCAAAATTCAAACCAGGCGCTACATGCATTGAAGTGCCACTGTGTGGTGAATATTTTAATTGGCTAATGTTTTCTTTATAGACTAAAATGCAATTTTGCGTTTTAGTGTTTTTACCTTATCAAGCTGTACCACAAAGTTTTCATTTCCTTTTATTTTAATGACAGTTAAACCGAATTCGTCTGGTAAAAATGAGGATTACTAAGTCCCTTGAGATACTGTACAAGCAGTTCATATGCAGTCAGATCAAACACAGACACTTACAGTCCAATATAAAATAATTACTAGTAAATATGTTTTAATGTTAATTTTGTAAAATATAAAATGATTACATTAGCAAAATAGAAATAAATTAGGTGCTCCTCAAAAAAAAAAAAATCACAATTCCCTGCTGAAAAAACAGATACAATCAACTAAACTTGGCTGGTCTTATATGGCTGGTCTGGATAAAACTGGTATAAGCTGGGCCTATCAGCCTGGCAAAGTTGATCAAGCTTGCCAACAGGCCAAGCTGGGTTTACCTGGTAGGTCTTTCAGCCTGACTAGCTAAAAAGTGGCTAAAACACTTTTAAAACCAGCCTACTACACCAGCTTAACCAACTAAAACCTGACAACCAGTTTAGGCTTGTTTTATCAGTTTTAACATTGTTTAAAAGCTAGTACTTTCTATACTGTGTCTTGTGTTAGATCTTCCACAGAGATAACGCCTCATGTAACATCAATGCTATCAATTTTAAATTAATTAATTTAAATCTATGCACATCCTTTTTTTCATCGGCCCTAAATTCAATAATCTGTTTGGGTGACCCAAATTTCTATTAGCTCCTAACCTCATGCTCTATTATATTGTTTCCTGTTGACTCGAATAACAGTACAACCTTAGATTTACTTTTAATATAACGACAAAACAGAAAAGCGTTATGTTTGCAAATATCACTCATGTATGCCTAAGCGCCACCGCGTTCGCGTTTCCGTGTTTGTCACCAGAGTCTTAAAAGAGCGTCGCAACGCGTGTTGCATTTTGTCACCTAATGTGGCGTCTTCAGCACAAATGTCAAAAGAGATTGAGAGTGGCATTCAGGAACCACAAGCAAGACGAAGACGCTGCATATTAAAAGGCTGGAAAAGGTTATGCGTCAGCCGGGGACTGAAGGAAATACTGGCTTCACAGTCGGAAGGGAATACCGGGAAGATGGCAGGATAGATAGCGGCCGTGTTTGACACTGACTGCTATTGAATTAAAGATCCGGGTGGATCGCGACCGGGAACCGGCTGGGATGGGATGATTCGGGGTGACAGTCGACCGCTGACGGCCGACTTTATCCACGGATGAAATGGAATTATACCGTTAAGGAATTATGGTGGGACGATGCTGGCGGTCGTGTGTTCCACGCATCGTAATGATGAATTACTGTAGTAATAGTTTTAGCAATAATAATATGGAAATACAAGCAGCTAAATAAATAAATACATGACTCATTAATTTGGCCTATATCCGGAATACAATACAAAGTGGCACAAACACTTCAATATACAGTAAGTGTCCCTAATTAAATCACACATGCTGTGTTTATAATTTACGTAAAGCACTCACTTGTTTAAATTTGAAACACTACATCAAGGATGTTAAACTTTATTAACATATATCTGAATATACAGACGTGTCCAAAAATGCTGTATTGAAAATATGCATTTTTTTATTTTACCCTGAAAATAAACAAAGTTTTAATATCACTTATCACATCACATCACATTGACCATGTTAACTTTATTTAAAAGGTAATAAATAAAACTTTATTTATTGAAAAGGTAAGATTACCTTCTGTTGAAGACACAAAATTCTTGGAATATCCTCAAATCCTGCAGGAATAATGAACTGAACTGAAACATGCATAGATTTCAGACTTTTATCACTCATTATGAGAACAATACTGGTTGACAATTACGTTTTTGTGTTAATATTTGAAAACCAGTCACAGACTTTGCTAATGGACTCTAGCAGGCTAACTGCATACACAGGCCCCATTGTATATGCTAGGTTGCTAAAAGTGTCATTTCTGTTAGCACCTCATATAAAAAACTCTGGTTGTGTAACACAGTTTGCATTTTATTTTATTTTAATCCAATTTTTTGTTCCTAGATTTGTTACAAGTGTAATACAGCACAAAAGGCCATTTTTCCTTGCCGGTGTTGCTAAAGAGATTCTATCAACCAATGACTGATACAAATCTGTTTCAAAGCTATAACTTTTAACACATGTTATTTTAGCACCTTCAAATTAAATTTTGGCAAAAGCGTGATCTTAAAATGTCATCAATCAGAGAAGAATTACCTCAAGATAATACAGCCAGTTTTAAAGTGTATGACACTGGCAGCCTGTAAAGTTATAGAGCATCTACACCACTGGCTGGGAATGAATAGAATATATAACTTTAAATATATTCAGACATAACCAGGACTGAGGTGGTCACTTGACCTTTAGCCGTGTGAAAATTATCTAGTTAATCATTTTTCACACATAAGCAAGTAAAAATACAAAATATAAATGTCAAACGCTTAAGATATCCAAATCCGTCCGAGGTGACCACAGAGTGGACTATTAAACATTATAAAACAACATTTAAAACAAAAAATCAGTTAAAAAAGGAAAAAAAAAACATCATTTCCCAAGCTGCTATCTGAAGCTACTCAGCATTGACACCCTCCCACATTTGGAGGTGTTAGCCTGCTGTAGTTCATTAGCATAGTGTGATACATAGCGATACCTAATGTGACAAAAGCTGGTGTGAGGTGATATGTCTGAGAATCATAAACTGTCTTAAATGGAAAACTGTTAGGAAATTTGAATCACAACTTTAAGTGGAAGATGACGAGAAAACTGCCATTTATCCACAATGTGCTACATTGTCAGGCAGATGTAGCTAAACTGTAGCTAAAGCTGTAACTTGATGCTAGTGACACTAAGGTTGCGGGTTCGATTCACAGAGAATGCACATCCCGTTTAAATGCAAAGTAAAATGTAGGTTAAATTAAGCAAGTATATACAACTATATATAAAGATAAATCATATCACTGAATGCACATTTAAGATTTAGCCAGTTTTGGCATCACTTCACACGGAACCAGCATGTCAGTGACTTCCTGTCTGTGAACATTAAGTCATCGTACTGCCAGAACGGTTTTGTTTCACTGTTATCTAGCCGCTGTCCACACGCACACAAATGTCCTCACCCATCAAACAAAAGCTGCCCGGCGGGCAAACAGGCAGCTGAAGTCTCTGCCGATTCAGTTTTTGCGCTAAATCGTCATTGATACGTCCCACTTTGTTCTGAGTGAATAATTCAGCCTTCACAGAAAGAAAGCACAACAGCAATAAACACTGAAAAACCGTAGGAGTAATAAAAACAAGATAAAAATAAGACTGTCTTACTGTTACTGTTAATATACAGTACAAACATAGGCTATGAGAAACAACTGGTTGCCACAGTTAAAAAAAATGATTCAGTATTGGGGAAATTTCATGAGAAATATTTGAGTGTTACCATCTTTGGTTGGAGATGTCAAAATCTCCTCTGGAACTCTAAAGGAGACTTTTGACAGTGGTATTCAGCCTCCATCTATTTTCCTTGATGTCTAGAAGAAAAAATGAGATACTTGTAAGATCTTATTTTCTCTGCTGTGGGACTGTTTAAAACAAGCACAATGCAAAACAAGCGTACTGTATCGGATGACGCGCGCATAAACGCTGCGTGTTCAAAGGCCTGTTTGTCACACTATAGGTTTTTTATCTTGTAGAGTCAGAAACGCATGTACCAGACTCTTAAAGTGTCGCACTAAACCGAACTCACCCCGTTACGCGCCATAAGGCTAAAATTACTCCTTAGCTGCCCGCAACACTATCTCCCGTCTCAGGGAGCAATAATCTTCATAACCGCCTATCAATCTTCTCATCCCTGTCATATATCTAGGTTACAGTGATTACAGCATTACGCCGCAAGATATACGCTAGAAGTCCGCTATTTTCTCCACTGTCTGCGGGCGCGAGGCCTGCACGAGACTTCGCGTTTCTCATCCCGTGGAGCTTGCGTGGATTCAATTTATAAACCCCACATTTAAAAATAAGTTCATTAGCATGCGCAATTCAGAAGCACTCAAAAAAACATTACTCTTGCGAGGCGTGTGTTATAAATGGTGTAAAATTTAAATGGGAAGAAAGGCATTAAGGAATTATATTTCTGTCCTGGGGCGAATGCTTGATTATATTAAGTGTTTGCATGCTCCTATTGTTTTGCTCCTATGTCAACAAATGCATGAATAAAAAGGCAAAATACATCACACGCTCTCCTCTCGCCACTGTAAATTGTTTTTATTAGCATAACTTTTATTTATTTTTAAAGTGTTTCCTCAGTATATTGTCTCTTATAAAATGCTTTAATAAAGTGCCACATTAATGGGATTCTGTCATAAGTGCTGTTCATATTTTGCCTCCAGGGATGGAGCAGAAAAGCATGGATGTATCGGTACGGTGTACAGTTCAATGTTCAGCGCTAAGAATGGATTAGAAATGCAACATTGTGCAAAGCAGTTTTCCCCTTAATTTCTGAAATTCTGTACCACCAAAATTTTACATTTCATCATCACCTTTAAAAGCAAATAAATCAATTTAGTAATTTACAAAACATAATTTATGACCATTTTAATTAATAGATTTGACAACCTAATGGGTTTGACAAACAAACTGGCAACCTAATGCTCCTGTAGCTGAACTGAGCACAAAGGTTGCGGGTTCAAATCCCAGGAAACACATGTACTTACTGCACACCTTTAATGTACTATAAGTCACGTTCGATAAAACCATCTGCCAAACATATAAACGTAAATAAATAAATGTAAATCTTTCCATGCACCTCCTGAAACCGAAGTACTTCATGGGTCAAACAATGTATCCCAGGTTGGGAATATCTGTTTTACAGTAAGCCTGTAAATATAAATTGGGATTACTTTGTTGTAATATATACAGTGACAATAAAAGCAGTCACATCCCTATCCCTGTAGTTCATAAAAACATTACAGTGTCCCTACCAGCAATGTTATTTCAAATTACCATGAAATCATGTTAAGTTCTGTTAATACTGTACTAGATCTGAATCTTACTGTACCAAGAATCTAGTTAGAATCAAATTATTAATATACATTTTTGACCAAATGTTTAACTTCTTAATTTGTAGTCTTCTGTACACTGAGACACTATACTATATCAAATATCAAGTCAATAAATTTAAATATCTATAATTTTTACACACACAAAACGTACAAATATGTATGTACAGACATACATGTACACACACAAACACACACACTGAGAGAGCTGTCACAAATCCTTCACATGTCAATATGTCATCTGTCAATACAGAAACAAAAACTCAACAAGAGACAGATGTTGGATTTTTTTGCCACAAGCAAACTCAAGACTACTGAGAGCTATGCATGCACGCACACACGCACACACACACTGTCCTTCATCCTCACACACACCCATACAGCCACACACACACACTCCCACAAAGTTAAGTTGGTGGCAGTAGTGCTTTTAAAGGAAGGGGAGGGATGCAAGCAGGCGACACACAAACAAACGGCTCTTTAGCATTCCACACAGCACTTCACTGCAGCCCGTTCGGTTTCCAGGCAGCCTTGCATTATTAATGCAACCGTCTCCCCAGTTCGCCCGCCCCCAGAGCG